>JAODAL010005092.1:0-147959 GCA_025379985.1 Phyllomedusa bahiana
GACATAGGTAGAGTCCTCTATCAAATAAATAATCTGTGTAATCTTGGTGCATTATATACATCCTATTTTATCTTTTTCATCCGTGATATAGACAAAGTACACGAATATATAAAAAAATGATTTGTGTAACTTCGGTTAAAAGAAGGCCCTAGACCGCCACCATTATTATGCAAATTTTTTAAAATTCTCCAAATAAAAAATTCCCAAAATCAAAAGGGGGGATCTGTTTGAGCCTAAAATGCATTTCCCAAATTTGGAGGAACAAATTTGGGGTAACACAAAATTGCATTTCTAATGGTTCTCACTTTTTCAGTTATCCAATAACGGCTGGAGATGGCCTAGATTTCCGTTAAAGAAGTTTTCCTTGACCCTGATAGTTTTTGACCTACAGCAGGCTCGGACTGACCAACAGCGAAACAGGTTAAACCTATGATGGGCCCCCTGAGTATGTTAGGCTTGGAGGGAGGGTGAAAGGTCTGGGGATGTTTTTAGGGAGAAAGGCAAGAAAAAAGGGAAAGAAAGAAAAAGGGGTAGTGCGTTATGTACAGGAGCTGCAGGGTGGGCCAACAGGTGGAACACAAGAATCAACATCACGTGTGAGCCACATGAATCAACACCACTGGTGAGCCCTAAAAAACCCCAAACGGGGGACCCCAAAATCAAGTCCCCCGGGAGCCCAAGAATCAATTTCACTGGGGCCCCAAGGATCAACTTCACGGGTGGGGGTCCCAAAATCAACTCCACTGGGAACCCAAAAAATAAACTGCATGGGGGCCCTGAGAATCAACTCCACTTGGGGCCTTGAGATCAATTTCACTCGGGGTCTCAAGAATCACTCCACTAGTGGCCCCAAAATCAACTCCCCACACCCCCAAGAATCAATTTCACGGGTGCCCCAAGGATTAACTTCACTGTGGGCCCCAAAATAAATTTCCACGGGTGACCCCCAAGAATCAACTCCACGGGTGGGCCCCAAAACCCAACTCCTGGGGCCCCGAGAATCAACTCCACTAGTGGGCACCAAGAATCAACTTCACTGGTGGGTCCCAAGAATCAACTCCACTAGTGGGCCCCAAGAATCAACTCCATCGTTATGCCCCAAGAATCAACTTCACTGGTGGTCCCAAGGATCAACTTCACTGGTGGGGTCCCAAGAATCAACTCACGGGTGACCCCAAAACAACTCCATGGGGGGGCCCCGAAAATCAACTCCACGGGGTGGCCCCCGAAATCAACCCACTTGTGCCCGAGAATAAACTTCACTGGGGGGCCCCAAGAATCAAATCCACGGGTGGGCCCCAAGAATCAACTCCGCGGGGGCCCCTAAATCCAAACTCCACTGGGGGGCCCCAAAATAAACTCTACAGGTGGGCCCCAAAATCAACCTACAGTGGGCCCCAAAACAACTTCTTTGATGGCCCCCCAAGAATCAACTCCACTGGTGGGCCCCTAAACCCCAACCCACGGGTGGGCACCAAAAATAAACCCCACTGGTGGGCCCCAAACAACCCAGGGGTGGGCCCCAAGAATAAATTTCCGGGTGGCCCAAAAAAATCAACTTCACTGGTCGGCCCCCCAAGAATCACTCCACTAGGGGGCCCCCCAAAAATCAACTCCTCCGCATGCCCCAAGAATCACTTCACTGGGGCCCCAAGGATTAATTTCACGGGGCCCCAAGAATAAACCCCACGGGTAGCCCCAAGAATCAACCCCATGGGGGCCCCCAAAAATCAACCCACTGGGGGGCCCCGAGAATCAACTCCAATGGGCACCAAAATAACTCACTGGGGGGGTTCCCAAGAATAAACCCACTAGGGGGCCCCAAGAATAAACCCACATTAGCCCCAAAAATCAACTTCACTGGGGCCCCCAAATTTAACTTCACTAGGGGGGCCCCAAGAATAAACACACTGTGAGCCCCAAGAATAAACCCACGGGTGGCCCTGAAATAAAACTCCACTGGGGGGCCCCGAGAACAACCCCACTTTGGGCCCAAATCAATTTCACGGGTGGCCCCAGAATCAACCCCGGGTGGCCCCAAAGAATAACTCCACGGGGGGCCCCTAGATCCAACCCACTGGGGGGCCCCAAAATAAACCACGGGTGGCCCCAAGAATCAACTTACAGGGCCCCAAAAATCAACTCTTTGGGACCCCCAAGAATCAACCCACTGGGGGCCCCCCCCCAAAAAACCAACCCACGGGTGGGCCCCAAAAAATCAACCCCCGGGGTGGGCCCCAAAATCAACCCACTGGGGGCCCCAAAAAAACCACTGGGGGCCCAAGAACACTTCACTGGTCGGTCCCCAAGAATCACTCCACAGTGGCCCCAAAATAAACTCCACTGCGGGCCCCAAAAACCAACCCACTGTTACCCCCCAAAAAATCAACTTCACGTGGATCCAAAAATAAACTCCACTGGTGAGCCCCAAAATAAACCCCACAGGGGGGGGCCCCAAAAAATCAACCCACTGAGGGCCCCCCCAAAATTTACTGCACTGGGGGGGCCTAAAATCAACCCACGGGGAACCCCCAAAATCAACCCACTGGGGGGCCCCAAAATAAACTCCCGTTGGGCCCCAGTAATCCCAGTTTACTGTGGGGGTGCCAGAAGTCACCTGATATTGGTGGCCTATCCATAGGATAATCCATCAATAGCAAAACATGCGTTAAAAATCTGCCGTTAAAATTATATAAATAGAAGCTTGTCACATCTGTTTGTAATGGAAAATTAAAACTGACATGTTCATTAGTTCTGTTGCTTTTTCTTGCATTTTTTTGTCTTAGAAAAAAATGGATTAAAGAAACATAAAAAATGAAAATAATTTGGAGAGGCAGAGACAAAGTTATAAAAGTAGCAAACACTTTCTTTATTCATGGCCACAGTTTCTACATGTTTAAATTTTCAGACCATTTAAAACTTACATAATCAAGCAGGGTTGCGGAGTCCTCCAGCTGTCTCCATACCCAAAGGAGGAAGAAAACTATCATGAATGTTAAACAATCACTAATAGTAAAACATTTTAGAGGGAAATCATTCTAATTAGAAAAACATTCAATTAGCCCAAAGTATTCATTTAGTGTTTAACCAGTCAATATGGTCATTTCTTGCTTCTGAAGGTCTTTTATTCCAAGACAGGGGAAAAGGTGGAGGCTAGGCAAGTCACACGACTTTTTCGGACTATTTCAGCCAAATTTGGAATTTCTCTCCTCTACGTGCTCGGCGAATCCCCCCCGGGGGAGATAAGTGACATGGAATTAAGCGAGTATACCACCGCTGGTAAAGAAAGCTAGGCCGGGGAGGTCCGGCCCCCCCTCCCCCCCGCCCCCCCCACACGGGGGTATTGGGGCCGAAATTTACCCCTCCCGCTATTAAGCCGTGTGAACCTAGCCTTAGAAGCACCCAATTCCACCCTTGCTTGACACTGGTTCAGCTGTCTGTCCCGGACGAACCCCCATAGCCCTAATTGTAGAAGTGAGGAATTCCAGGTCAGAAGTATTTGAGTTCTTCCATGTACATTAACTTTAATAATCCCAGTCCTAAAAGGAAAACTGTAAATTGTCCCAATGATGCGTCAAAAACATTGGGGCACCTTACGTGTCCTTGGCAAAATTGGCATGGCTTCATGGAAAGGGGCATGGCTTAGTCTGCAATGTCGTGAGTCAAAGTAGATTAAAGTAAGACAACTACTAGAAGGTGTAAACTTAAGCTAGAAAGTCCAAAAATGCACCAGATTTACACGGTAATGAAAAATATTTCCCATTGCCTCAATTAATGGAGTTTTTTTTTTGTAAGTGTTTGCGAAAAATAATAAATTTTAAAATTGAAACCAAATTGAAGTTACAATAGCACATAAAAATCAAAACCTGAACCAAATTTTGAGCACCATGGGTATAAAAAAGTTCCTGTTGGCCCCGGATTGGTATCAGTTTATCCCCCCTGGATAATCCTGTTCATAATATTATTTGGGCCCCCCCGTGAAACCCGGCTCTTTACCACAGGGAAATGGAGTCTTTTTTTTGTTGGGTTTTTGTTTTTTTTTATTCGGACCATTCAGAGCAGGGGATTTGTAGGAATAGCCATCGATAAGTGGGCCCATCTCTTTTGCAACATTTCAGGCAGGGTTATTTAAGGGCTGATTTAGGCAAGGTTCACTTATAAGTCGGAGGGTCCATTTGGAACCTCCATCTAATGCTCTGTCGGGAATGAAGGGAAAAAATGCACAGCAACTTGCGTTACTTTTTCCGTCTCAATGACGGACACCATGGAGAAAACAAGACAGATCCATCGAAACAGGGCCCGCCTCAAAAATTTTTTGGGGGCCCTACAGCTGAACGTCGGGCCCCCCACCCCCCGCCGCCCCAACCCCCTGCCCTCCCCTCCCCTTCCCATCCCCCCCCCTTTATAAGCCCCACCCATCCCCCGTCCCCCCAACCATCCCACCCCAAAAAATACAAAATTGTTTTTGGGCACAAAAAAAAAAAACCATTGGCCATTTTTTTTTAGATTTAGTTCTCGCGGGTTATAAAAGGGCCCCAAAAATACCTCCACATGTCACCTTAAAAGTTCGGGCAAAGCCGGTATACCCAACCAATATTGCCACGCAAAATTAAAAAAACTAAAAAATCCCCGCCCCCTACACAAACCTAACTGACTAGCCCCCATATGTTAGACAAAACCCAGTATACCAAGACCATACAAAAAACATCAACAAAATACAAGCACCTAATAAAACCGCCACATCATCCCCACAATCAATCTGAAAATACCCCATACTTTTTATTGGTTTTTTGGTGTGCGGGTTTATAATCACAAATTTTCCTCCAACAGTGCCCCTAATGGTAGATACCAGTACACAGGTGTTTTGAAAATAGTTTTACTTATTTTTGGGGCCTCACAGGGAGTCTTTCGAGGAGTCGTTCATTTTCCCCTTTCTTCATTATTCGGTCCAACCCCCATGATGACTTCCCCGTCCACCACTCGTCCCTTAGAATTTAAAACACAACACCTGAGACTCCTCACTTTTTTTTACATTTTTCCCCAAATGAGTCCCCCTCCCCCCCGTACAAACTCCCCATTTATAATGGCCCCCAAGGTAAAATTACCCCCTGGTATTACGGGGCTCCCCCAGACGGGAGTAATAAACGGGCCCCCGGGGGGTAGCTAGGCTCCCAGGGAAGTACTAGGTAGCTTTGGGGAGAAGTAGTACTTCGGCCCCGGGGGTAGCTTGGGGTTTCCCCCAAGTAGAATGGGGGGCCCCCCCTACTTAGGCCAAACCCCGTAGGTAGAATAGGGCCCCCCGTAGATTTTGCCCCCATTGTAGCAAATATCCCCCCCCCTTTAATTAGGGCTCTGTAGCAAAAAAGTCACCACCCGTAGATTTTGGGCCACCCCGTAGGCAAATATCCCCCCCTGTAATTAAGGCCACCCTTAGCAAATAGTCCCCCCCCTGTAGATTAGCCCCCTTAGCAAATAATCCCCCCCCTGATGCAGTATCCCCCCCCGTAGGGGAGAATATCCCCCCCCCTGTAATGGGGCCCCCCTGTAGGCAGAATAGTCCCCCCCCCTGTAGTGAGGCCCACCGTTTGCAAATAGTCCCCCCCCCGTAGATGAGGGCTCCCCTGAGCAAATATCCCCCTTTGGGTTAGGGCCCCCCTGTAGGGAGAAAAGCCCCCCCCCTTAGATTAAGGTCCCCCCTTAGCAGAAAGTCCCCCCCCGTAGATTAGGGGCCCCCCCTTTGGGAAAAGTCCCCCCCCCCGTAATAGGGTGCCCTGTAGCAGAAACCCCCCCGTAGTAGGGGTCCCCTTTTGGCAGAATAGCCCCCCCCCCTGTAATGAGGGGTCCCCTGTAGGGAAAATCCCCCCCCCCTGTGAGAGGGCTCCCCCGTAGCCCAAAAATCCCCCCCCCCCCCCTTTTGGGCCCCTTTTCAATAGTCCCCCCCCTTTCAGGCCCCCCGTACAATAGTTCCCCCCCCCCCTTTCAGGGCTCCCTGACACTATTCCCCCCCCCCCTCCTTTTAGGCTCCCTTACAATAGTTCCCCCCCCTTTTAGGGCCCCCCGTACAATATTTCCCTCCCCCCTTTTAGGTCCCCTGTCAAAATTTTTTTCCCCCCCCCCCTTTCAGGGGGCCCCCCTTTTCAATAGTTTCCTCCCCCCCCTTTTAGGCCCCTGTACAAAGTTTTTCCCCCCCCCCCCTTTCGGACTCCTTAGCAATAGTTCCCCCCCCCCCCTTTTAGGCCACCCTTTGCAATATCCCCCCCCCTTTCAGGCCCCCTGTACAATATTCCCCCCCCTTTCAGGACCCGTAGCAATAGTTCCTCCCCCCCTTTTGGCCCCGTACAATATCCCCCCCCCCCTTTAGGCCCCCCCTACAATATTTCCCCCCCCCCTTTTCAGGGCCCCCCTACAAAAGTTTTCCCCCCCCCCCCCCTTTTAGGGGGCCCCCCGAGCAATAGTCCCCCCCCCCCCCCTGTAGCTTATTACTTACCTGGCCGGCCCCCCCCCCCCCCCCCGGTCTCCATCCACCCCACCCCTGCTTGGGGGGGGACAGGAAGCCGGGAGCGGCAGGTGAATCACTTCCGCCGCGCCGCCCGCAAACTAGGTAGGGAGGGGCAGGGGGCGCACAGCTCTCCCCCTCCGCCGTTTATCTTAAATTTTATGCCGTCGCACGGACGTGCATACAATAAAAAGATCCCTCTGTGAACAAGGGGCGGGGCCCCCCCCCTTCACAACCGCCCGGCCGGACAGAATCCATTGTACCCCTATCGGCGGCCGTCGAATTAATGGGGCCTTTTGGCGCTGTGGGTGTCTGTTGTAAAACAGATCCTATGGCTTCCTTTTTACCTCGGGTTGGGGGTTCAAATAACCCCCAAAGCAGTTTTAACCTGGAACCCAAACCTTAATTATTTTTCCTTTTTTTTTTTTGGTTTTTTTTTCTATCTCCCCCTCCACCCTCCTCTGACTTCAGATTGGTGGCAAAATGAAGATAGCCCTACATGGATGGCATTACACATTTAATTATAAATATGATATCAATGAAAATAATCATTGAACAGTGAGCACTTATGATGCTGTATTTTTCTTGTTTATGCATTGATTCTTGGTGATACCTATGGATTTCTAGTGAATATTTTAGTACATTGCTCTCTTGTAATTTTTCCTGCTCAATAAGTGTATTGAATATTCCTAGATTAAGGGTAATAAGTAGAGATGGGCGAATCAATTCTAATAAAGTGGAATTCGTTTAGAATTTCAGGAAAACTTTGATTCTGAACGAAGTCGAACTTTGGGGTACTTCGGGTGAACGAAGTGTATTTTTAATTGATAAAATGGCTGCCAGCACATGGCGTTACATGGGGCAAAGAACTCTGGGAGGAAGAAGGGCATAGCCTGCATGACATGTGCAGAGATGAAGCCAATCAGAGAACGGCTGGATTCTGTGACATCACCGCACTATATAAGTCTGGGCGCGATGCCGGGAGCTCACACTCCTCTCACTGTGCTCATCAGGGAAGGTGCTGCTGCTGAGATCTCACTCTAAAGAACTCACTTTTATACAGCGATTTTTGGGGGGTGTCTCAGCTTGTCTCAGAGACTGCTTCCCTTACGTTCTAATTCTGATTTTGTGGGGTATTGGATCTGAAGTCAAGTGTGCGTCCACTGCAGCTGATATACATGTTAATGCTATCTCCCTCACAGCACATTGAAATATCCAAGGGGGATCTAAGCCTGTTCCTGTTGTATTCATTTAAAGAAACAGCGTTTTTACAATCCAAATACCACTTCATTTTTGGCTGCTCAATTCTTTTGCACAATTTAGATCCAGGGGTTAATTAAGCGTTGTTCTGCTGTTGTGGTGACTAAAAGAAACGGTGTTTTTCAACACCAAAGAAGAAATTTTGCCTGTAGCATAACTCATATCCGAAGTTTAATTACGCGTTTTTCTGCTGTTGTGCTCAGTAAAATACACGCTACATAGCTGGTAATTTTTGGCAGCACATTTCTTTTGCGCAATTTACATCCAAGGGTTAACTAAGTATTTTTCTTCTGTTGTAGTCAGTAATAGAAACAGTATTTTTTAACGCCAAAGAAGAAACTTTGCCTGTAGCATAATTCATATCCGAAGGTTAATTAAGCCTGTTTGCGCTTTTCTATTCAGTAAAATACACAGTGTTTTTAAACGACACATACAGGTAAATTTTTCCTGGCCATTTGTGGAGCGCAATTTATATCCAAAGGGGTTTTACCCAAGCTTCTTAGGGGGTTCATTTGGAGTCAAATACAGGGTGTGTATTTTTTATATACAGATAATCTTTCATCAAACAGTGTCTGTAAAATTTTAGAACAAACAGTATGTCAACAGAGAGGTGGCAGGCTCTTCACCTGCGAGTGGCAGAGGCACAAACATTCCTGGAGCAGGCACAGGTCGCAGCACAGTAAGGGGACGTCGCAGCAGGGGTCACTCGGTGAGACCAGAACTGCCGGTGTCACCTAGCGATCGTGTGTTGACTAGCAACCCAAGGGTTCTTGATTGGTTGACTAGGTCATCCACTTTCTCCCAGATGATATCTGACAACGCCAGCCAAGAGTCGGTAGGAACGTCAGACACAACCCTTAGTTGGCATGCCCGGGGGCAGGTCAGCGGCCCCTCACCTGTCCTCAACCCCCACTGTCCCATCCGGTTCCCTCAGCCAGAGATCTACTAAGTGGGCTGGGCTCAGCGCCACTATACAGCGAGGATGAACAATTTGAGGAGGACAGTCAGCAGCTAAATTGGCAGCGAAGAAATGGGCCAATATCCCCTGCTTCTTGCAGTAGGCGGCAAAGTATAGATGTGGAAGTGGCATGGGAGGTCCCTGTGTGAGGGGTCAGCCTCTGCATACCAAGACCGTTTAGGAGGACAGCAGTGACGATGAAACACAAAAAAGATGATGATGTAGCCGACCTCACTTTGGGGGCCGGTAAAGCAAGGGGTTCATCATCGTCAGGGGAAGGGCGTCAGCTTGCGCCTCAGGCAGAGGCACAGCCACAAGTGGGTTGTGTGGCCCTGAGCAGCAGGTACAGCAGTGCGAGGTCAGAGCCAAGCGGCCACGGGTAAAAACCTGTTTCGCAGGCCAAGAAAGTAGCGGCACAGGACAGCGAGCAGCGGCGGTAGTAGTCACTCATGCGGGGCGTTGGCGGTAAAATCACTACTCGGCGGGGTGGCATTCTTTGCTAAGACACCGGAGGAGTCGAATATGGGTATATTAGGAATCTGTGGGCAGAAAGTGAAGCTGGCCAGGGAGCTAACGTTTTGGCACCACGCCCTGCGTCAACACATGCAGCGTCACCATCCGGTGGCCTGGGAGAAACGTGGCTCAGATGTGGTGGTCCATTCTGCCGTCGCCGCAGCACCGGCAGCGCCCAGTGGCACGCATGCCATGACAGCCAAGGCTCCACCACCTCTGCAGAAGAGAGCAGTTTCTCTTTGCCACCATCTCCCAGTCCAGATGCTCCTGTTCCTCGCTACTCATGGCGCCAGCAGTCATTCAACAAGGCGATTGCAAAGAGACAACAGTAAGCGTCCAATCATCCTAAGGTGCAGAAGCTGACCATGCTCCTTTCCAAGTTGTTGGTACTGCAGTCCCTCCCTTTCCAAATGGTGGACTCTGCACCGTTCAGAGAATTAATGGCTTGTGCCGAGCCGAGATGGAGAGTTCCAAGCCATAATTTCCTTTCCAAGAAGGCAGTACTAGCCCTTCACAAATATGTGAACAGAAGGTGGGCCAGTCCTTGAGCTTATCGGTTTGTTTCAAGGTGCACGGCAGCGCTGACGTGTGGAGCTGTAACTACGGTCAGGGCCAGTAAAATGTCCTTTACGGCCCACTGGTGAATGTGCTTCCTGCCCAGGCACACCAACAACTTGGACAGGAGAAAGGCGCTTTCTCCTCCACGTTTCAAACTGCGGCTCCTGCGCCAATGTTTCCCCCTCCTCCACCACCACCACCCATCTCAGCCTCCACAAGTCTAAAGTGCTGCTCCATCATACCACATGTGTAGGGGGACAGCGGTGTCACGCAGTTCTACACCTGGGTTGCCTCGGCGAACGAAGTCACACAGCGGAGGAACGCTCCAAAGTCATGCAGCAAGAAATTGATGTGTGGCTTTCCCCCGCACCATCTGCAAATCGGAACCATGTGACGGACAATGGAGGAACATGGTGTCCCCCGCTGCAACCGAGAAGGGATGGTCCATGCGCCCTGCATGGTGCATGTGTTCAATCTGGTTGTGATAAGGTTCCTGAAGTCTTTCAACCAATCTTCAGAAGATTGTGAAAATGGCTGTGCAAGCACTTCATCTATTCCTACAAAGCCAGGAACACCCTCCTTGAGTTGCAGCAGCAGAACGGCCTCCCACAACACACGCTGATATGCGATGTTTCCACCCATTGGAATTCTAGCCTGCACATGTTGGAACGACTGTATGAACAGAGAAAGGCCATTAACGATTTTTTGATGATACAGGCGGACAGGAGTACTCCCCTGTTTACAGTAACTTTGATGTCAGCCATTGGCAGCTCATGCGCTACACCTGCCGTTTTCTGAGGCCATTTGAGGAGGCCACATTATTTGTCACTAGCCAGGACTACGGAATTAATAACGTAATTCCATTGCTTCATGTCCTGGAACAGATGCTGAAAAATCTGTCTGGGCAGGGGACTGGAGACGTGGCGACTACATCTCGCGGCCACATGAGTCCAGTGGGGACTGAACTGGAGGAGGAGGAGGACATTGGAGCAGAAGCATTGTCTGGTGAAATGAGTGGATTTTCTACCCAGGTGACAAGAGAGGAGGAGCAGGAGCAGCTGGAGGAGGTAGATGGAGATGAGGACGAGGCAGATGACCCGCAAGTACCGTGGCAGTATACAGTGGAGATGGAGGCAGGGAGTCCCTCGGAGTCACTTGTGCAGATGGCCCGCAGCATGCTGATTTGCCTGGCTAGTGACAGCCGAATAGTCACCATCCAGCAGAGGGATGACTTCTGGCTCTCCACCCTATTGGACCCTCGCTACCGGTCCAAAATGGGAGCCTTTTTCCCAGCTGCTGAGAGGGAGGACAAACTCAAATACTATAGAGAAATCCTCCGTAGTCAGTTGGCCGCTGCCTATGTGCAGCATCGTCCCTCCTCTGACAGGTCTGACCGGGGGGTTCCTCAGCGCTCACGTACTACTGCCGCGGCTGCTGTGGGAAGGTGGGGGGGTAGGAGCAGTACCAGCTCCATCAGCAGCAACCTAAGTTTGGAGTCGCTGATGTGAGGAGGGCACTCGCCAGTTGCAGCAGCAGCAGGACCTGGAGCAGACCCTGAACCAACAGGTGGTGGCCTACTTGGACAGCACTCTGCCACCCAAGTTAGAAGATCTGCTGGACTACTGGGCAGCCAAACTGGATGTGTGGCCGCAACTTGCCGAGTTTGCAGTGGAGAAGCTGTCCTGCCCGGCCAGTAGTGTGGCATCAGAGCGGGTGTTCAGTGCGGCGGGGGCCATCGTTACCCCAAGGAGAACCCGCTTGTCCACGGGAAATGTGGAACGACTGACCTTTGTCAAGATGAATCAGGCATGGCTCGGCCAGGATTTCCACACACCAATGCCTTAGGCGTCAGATTACATCAGCCATGACGCCTCACCAAAACTTTGAGAAATGAGTCTGGGTTCAAACTACCTGCCTCAGCCACTATTCTGATGCCGCCTCCCGCCTGATGCCACACATCTGCTGCGAGTTTCTCCCACTGCCTACCACCATCTTTACCAAGGACTGGTATTGCCACCCAGCTCCACATTCTGTCATTGTGCCACTCTATGACCTCATGCTGCTGCTGTCGTGACCTCCACACTGTGTCATAGTGCCACTGTCTGACCTCATGCTGATGCTGTTGCTCCTGCCGTCACATCCACTCTCTGTCATTGTGCCACTCTGTGGCCTACTCCTGTTTTTGCCACCTCCAGAATGTCATTGTGCCACTGTCTGACCTCATGCTGCTGTGGCTGCTGCCGTCACCTCCACACTGTGTCATTGTGCCACTCTCTGACCTCATGCTGTTGCTCCTGCCGTCACATCCACTCTCTGTCATTGTGCCACTCTGTGGCCTACTCCTGTTTTGGCCACCTCCAGAATGTCATTGTACCACTGTCTGACCTCATGCTGCTGCTGTGGCTGCTGCTGTGACCGACACACTCTGTCATTGTGCCACTTTGTGGCCTACTCCTGTTTTTGCCACCTCCAGAATGTCATTGTGCCACTGTCTGACCTCATGCTGCTGCTGTTGCTGCTGCCGTGACCTCCACACTGTGTCATTGTGCCACTGTCTGACCTCATGCTGCTGCTGTGGCTGCTGCCGTGACCGATACACTTTGTCATTCTGCCTCTTTGTGGCCTACTCCTGTTTTTGCCACCTCCAGAATGTCATTGTGCCACTGTCTGACCTCATGCTGCTGCCGTGACCTCCACACTGTGTCATTGTGCCACTCTGTGGCATACTCCTGTTTTTGCCACCTCCAGAATGTCATTGTGCCACTCTCTGACCTCATGCTGCTGTGGCTGCCGCCATCACCTCCACACTCTGTCACTGATGTTGCCACCTGAGCCCTCAGCTTGTTTTTTTCCAGCTGGCGCTGACATGACTTTATCAGGCTACATTCCCGCTTCAGTTTTTTAGTCAGTTTTGCCCCCGTAAGTGCCCAGGGAATTTTATAGTGAAGCGATTCTAAGAGCGGCGGCAGTCATGTGCGTATCATACTAAAACACAACATTGTATGAAGACCAAACCAAGCTCCCTCTGCATATTTAAGCATGGCACATAGTTCTACAGCACCCTGCAGGCTCTCTGCAGCCTGGAAATAGCTGTTTTTAACGCACTTCACCCCAAAATAATTCGGACCGAAACAAATTTTGTCGGAAAATTCGGCGAAGTCGGTGAACCGAATTTTTGAGAAATTCGCTCTTCTCTAGTTATAAGTATTTTTATTCTTATATAAGTAAAAGTTTGTTTTTTTTTAATGGATTTAATATTGCAGTGATTGAGAGCCCCTGATAAGCAATCTTTGTGGTGTAGTTGTTCCTTTACTATCAGAAAATTATTTGTCCCCATGATCTCTACTTTATTTTAAGAACTGAGATATTTGTAGATCAAGTTCAGACACTGATGAATTGTTGCCATATATTTTGGTCTCCCCTCCAGCTATGCGCTACCACCATTTGCAATAATTCAATGGAACCATATATGCCATTCGGATTTCAAATTATTGTGTATAGTTTTAGACTAAAACTTTTCCATATTGCCTTACACAACGGCACATATACCAGTAAGGTCAACAGTACAACCAGTGTTGAACTGGGGTGCATGGGTCCACCAGTGAAGTAGATAGATTCTTGGGGCCCAACAATGGAGTACACATTGGGGCACACCTGGGGGTGTAATTAGAATTCATAGCAAAAGAATATGGGCCCCAACCAACTAATGACAGGGAACTAAACAGAAGTATAAGTGGCAATAATTAATGAAACAAATAAAAACACAGAGGTGGCGCTCTTTGGTGAAAGTACGTCTATATTGTGTGATAGTTAAAAATACACAGGAATAGAAAGGTGCTCACCTGAGAATGTTGTGCAACTTAGTGTAGAGGCACAACACTCATAAACGTATGAGTGGTTCTATCTGAGTCTAGGAAACAGCAGCCGCAGGTCACTCTCTCCGGAGCCGGGGCTGGCAGCGGGCACTAGCAGTGATGAAATGGAATCATATCAATTTTTAAATGAAATAAAAGCCTTTATCATACTCTATCCTCTATCCAAGGGTTTTTCTTCCTTAAAACGAGCGCCAGATCCGTTTTTCTTGTTCTTTATCACGGCAATAATTAATGGTATAACTAATACCTCCCATTTTAGTTCTAGATAGCAGAAAGCAACTTCTTATTACTTACAAAAAAATTTATGTTACTCTTGGATCTGAATGGGGCCACTCAACCTCTGGGCCCTAAAACAGTTGCTATATCTACTATAGTTACGCACATGGGCTCACCAGTGGAGTTGACTATTTGGATCCATCCTACAGCTAATGTACATGACTGCACATCACTCTTGCTTTCTCCATCTCTTTCTCTGCCTGTTCCTAAAAAACAGCACCAGACCTGCAATGTCCAGGCGTCCACCATGTCCAAGGGGCCCACCGGTGGTTTCCGAGCCTGAGTAGTACAGCCATAGGGCCCCTTGAGAGACTGAGCCGAGACTAGTCAACCACTAGTTAAAAACGTTATCCTGTATGGGGGATTTGTGGCGACGAACACAGTCCTTGATACAGAAGAGAAAATACTAGGGGATATTCTCTTCTAAACCCGTTGTAATATGGCCCCAAGACCTCTAAGTACGGAGGGGGTCCAACATATGTGACGAACTTTAACTGCTCTTTTTTTTTGCCAACTTTGGTTTAGTGTTCTATTGATCTTTTAGAAGTGAATATTTTTCATTACAATTTTTTTTTTATGGGCATCATTTATTTTGGGCTGGTTTTTTAGTTACTTTATATTTTAGTTCTTGGAAATGTTTTAGGAATTTGTAATACGAAGAGAAAAATTATTAGTCCCATGTGTTGTAACCATACACAGTATGAAATGTTTCTCAGAATCCAATGTTTGTTCAAAAACAGTCAGTAAACACTACAAATATTAAAGGAATATAAACTTTTCTGGTTCATTTGAGTATTTATATTTAAGGAAGTGAATAAAATTACACCCTCTTTAATACACAATGTAATGCAATAACTTCCACATTCTTTCTTTTAATGACAAAAAAATACCTAAAGTCAAAAGTTATTGCAGACGGTCAATAAGGGAAATAAACTGGGCAGATTCTTCTGGTATTTTTGTTGCAAAGACTACAGTGTGATTCACTCGAAAAAGGACCTGTTGTAACTCCTGTTAGGATAAAACAACCTGAACCAAAGAAATACACTGTATATCTTGGCATATGTGTCATTGATTGCATTACCTGCAATGCTGGAGGTGATCTCTATTTTCTACCAGATCCATTTGGACAAAGCAATCCAGGTTCCAATTCATTTCATGGGGGATGTTTTCTTCCAAATCTTCCACAGTGTAAGGCTTGTTCCGATGGACTTTTCCTTTTAAAATATCCCAAAGTAAGAAGTCTGCTAGTGTCAGATCTGATGACTGCTTTGGTTAAAACATGTATAAAATTACCCTGTTGCCCAAAAAAATTCTGCCATGCTACCTGCTGATGTGTGACGTTGCACGAATTGGTGACCCAGTAGGTTTGTACTATGAACAGGACTACCTCATCACACCAACGTGGGGACATGTTTGAAGCTTCATATGTTAAGGTGCACATTGCATGATGTTTTGTTCAGATTTCGTCATTCTAGGGAGCATTAATACAGAATATTCGGGGCCTCTTTCAAGTGAATCTTCATTAGATGACCAAGAAAAGGCAATTGATGGTGGAGGAGAGATCAGTTCTTCCAACTGCTATGTGAATCATCATCTACTTAGACCCATAGACCTTAGGCTTGATTCACATCTGCGTTGGAGGTTCCAATCAGAACCTCTGTTGCAGAGGTGAAAATGGACTCCAAGGTATCCATTTCACAACAGACACGAACGGCGCCCGGTGGACCCTATTGATTGCAATGGGTCCATTGGGCTTTTGCCATGGTATCTGTTGTTTATAAAGAAAATAGCGCAGCTTGAATTTTTTTTTCTGTCATTCCCAATGGAACACGACAGAGGTTCTGAATGAAACCTTCTACACATATGTGAACCAAGCCTTCGATAGCTGTCAGCTGAAAACTTGCTTGAGCAACAACTATTCCTCATTGATTAGAGATCATTATGAATCTGGGCCGAGGGTTTTCTCCAGTAGGACCAAAATACTAGGCAGGTTTAAACCCAACATGCCCAAATCTTCTTTCCTCTTACATCGGTCATTGCGGGAGAGTCAGGACACCCCATACACAGTAGTCATTGTAGGCCTGGACGGAGGCCAACACTGAGGTAGGTGTAACCATTGTGCTGCTAAAGTGCTGTGCTACAATGCTGGTAAGAACAATGTTTGACACCAAATGTGGAGAGTGTGCTGTGGGACTTCATGTGCCTGGAGAACTTGTTGTTGGCCAGTGGGAGAAGTAGACTTGAGTTTGTCTACATTGGGCCATAATGGTGCGCTGGAAGCTGAAGCAAGTAACAGTGTTCCCTTGTGGAAGGTACACCTTAGGTCTTCTGAATTCTGTGCTGAGACCCAGTGGTGCAGAAGTGTTTCCATGGACAGGTGGTAGGTGACCTGGGTAAGGGGAGAAATTTGTAGACTTTTTGAGACTATAGCCTTGCAAACAGTAAAATATGAGAGACTGTGTGGACTGGGTTAGACTTCAGCCCTGAGGAAAGCCATGTGGGATTTAAGCCTTAGGAAGAACTATAGCTAGGTTACTGTGTGTTGTGTGGAACTTGAGCAGCTGAACCTGAGCAGGAGAGAGAGACCAGCCCTGTGGCCTGTGCAGTGGGCTTTTTATTCCAGTCCTGAGTCATCCTTAAAGAGACATTACTCTTCTACTTGGCTGAGATCAATCCATGGTTTGGGATCAAACTTCTTTAGCGTGGAGAGTTGGACTATGTACAGATTTGCAGACTCACATACAGGGGCAATTAGGAACAGATTCTGTAAGTTGTAGTGACTTAGTGGTCATGAAGACACACACTGGGCAAAACAAGATAAAGTGATTGGTGCAACCCATGAAAAACACCCAAGCTATACACAATGGAGTGGAGACCTACATTGCCCCTGTTGCAAAGTCAAATGCATCTTTTTGGCTAAGTATCACTCAAAACTGAGTAAACACTTAAAGGGGTTTATCCACCATGCAGTTTCACAGAGCCACAGACAGCATCAGACTTCTTGGTCACACTGTGGATGGGTCTAAAGTAATGATTGACATATCAACTCTGTTGTTCTCATCTATTTCTATTACACTGACATAACTGCAGGAGATTTATTTACTTAAAGGGAACTGGTCACATAGATTATGCCCCCCTTGCTGAATACAGCACAAGCTAGTGTCAGACCTGCTGTTTCCAGCGCTGTGTCCCTTATTCTGTAAGATGCTGTAGTTTTAGAGCATTTACCCCTCAAATCTTTTTCATGAGTAGGTGTAAGCCCCGCCCACCAAAGGCTAGTCCCGCCCACTGACAGTTATTCACATGTTTCTACCTTTTCAAAGTAATAGGTTTGTCAGTTGATGTGGGCGGGGCTAGCCTCAGGTGGGCCGGGTTTGAAAAAAAACTGACTCTTTGAATGACTTTTCATGACTCTTCTGGCTGAAAACTGCAGATTTGAGCATTAAATACACGAAAACTACAGCATCTTAGAGAATAAGGGACACAGTGCTGGAAACAGCAGGTCTGTCACTAGCTTGTTCTACCCTTAGCAAGGGGGGCATAATCTATGTGACAGGTTCTCTTTAAGTAAACAAAGTCAGGTGCTAAAGATAAGACTCTGTAGGAGGGGACTCACCATGGACAGACTGAGTGACTAATGGCAGCTTGGAGCAATGAGAGATAAGAGAACAGGAGGAGGTGGTCAGGAACCAGAGACTCTTGTGTGCTCTAAAAGGAAAACATCTTCATTATCTCCTGACCACCTTGTCATTAACTTGTCATTAACTTAGGTAAACAAGCTCCTGTGCTAGAGTTCAGACTCAGTAGGGAGTGACTCACTATGGACCGATGACAGCTTGGAGCAATCAAATAAGTGGGAGCAGAGAAAGGTGGTTGATAACTAAGAGAAACTTGTATACAGTAGCAGTAGATAAAATCTTCTTTCCTGAACAAAGCAAAATCAAAAGAGCAATGTATTTAGTAATAGTCTTCATTTACCTTTCCCTACATGTGAAATGATAATAATTTTTGTGAGAAAACCCCTTTATTTTCTGTAAGGTTTAAATGTTTTATTCTATCCAATATGACCAGCAACCATCAAGGTTATTGTGCCACTCTGAGTATTTGTAGCCATTAATCTTCTGAGCCTCTGTTATTTGGAAAAAGGGAGTCATCTGTTATGTTCTGCAATCATTCATGAAGGGGAATTCCAAAAGCCACCTCTTAAAAATATCCTGTATTCATTGAGGGATATATGTTCTTAGGCAGGGACTAGCTTTCTCTGCTTGAGTTATTATGCCCAAAGGCATAGTTTAAAGGTAAATAGAGGCAGTAAAAGAGGTACCCTGAAGAAACAAAGCCTGGGCAGTCACTTGATCTAATGGCATGACTAATAGGTTACTAACCAGCCTGGTCCACTTAATGTGATCCCTTACAAGATGTATAGATGTTGTAGATCTACTAGTGCATCTAAAAAAATTAGAATATCATTGAAAATTTACAAACCCTATAACTATATATCTTTTAATATGTCTCTATGGTATTTCATAGATCCACATCAATCTTCAATGCACAAGTTGTGGCGTAACAGCACGCCGTGTGGTCAGACATGGTAATACAAATAAAGACATCAAGCTTTTAAAGAAACAGACACTGACAAGTCTAGTACATTTATCATTTTATTGTGGTTGCAGTTTCATAATACATTGTTGAACAAAATATCCTAAGCAGCTGAAATGTTGGAATTTGATAGCTTTCAAGACCATTAAAGCCAATTTTGTGTCGGGATATTTACCCTTAAACATAACTGAGTGCATTTGCATCTTGTAAGTAAACATCTGAATTATTAAAAGCATACAATGTTCCAGCAAAGCAGTGGTTTTAATCTTTGGAATAACATAGCAGTGTGATTTAATTGTTTTCTTCGTCTTAGGTCTATATATGATGATATGACTTCTAACGACCAGAAACTGACACTTGTCAAGGCCTCCATAGGACAGCCAAAACACCTGGACTTCCTATGGGCCTACCGAACCTAGGTCACCATAAAACTATATGATCATTTAAGCTTGGCTAGATAGAACTTTAGGGTTGTGGCCATAAAGTGGGCGATAAATGGGGCTTCATTATGGCCTCCTAAAAACAGCTCCAACGTAGCTCAACAAATTTTGCAAAAAATTACACTTGGCATATTTAACCCACTCTGTCTAAAATTGTCCAGATCTATTCCCTGTACTGATGACACAAAATAGTGACTATTTACATATAAAATGAAACCCGCCTGTCAAAAACCTTTGGAATGGATTAATAAGCAAATGTAAAAAAAAAAAAATAGTATATGTTTAAATGATTATTGCAATCCCAATTTGTGACAATTTTCTAATTTCTAAAAATATTTTTTTTTAAATTCTGTTTTTATAAATTAATTACAATTTGTATTTTTTTCCTTCCCCAAATTTCAACTAATCTGTACTCTTTATATTGTACCTATGAACTATTTATTTATATATAGATATATTTTCTTTTTTTCCAAGATGGCATTGGGCTTATATTTTTAACTTTTCCTCTACAGGTTACTGAAACGTAAACAACAACAACAAAAAAAGAAATACTAAAACTAAAAAATTGACTTAACAAAACCTGGGATATTGGCAAGAACATAGAAAAAAAATCTAGATATATTCTAGCACATATAAAAGCGTTCTGCAATTAATAGTGTTGTCAGATTAAAAGCTACCTGTGTATATAATGTGTATAAAACAGTTGAACTACTATAACACTATAAGGTCAACCATAAAAGTACCACTGCTGGCTAATACAAGCCAAAATTTTGGCAATACCTGTAACAGAATGAAAAGGTTGGTTTTTGCGTTTTGTTTTTTAAAGTCGTTTGCAATAGAAAAAAATATAATAATAAAAAAAAACAGTATTTTTTTTTTCTTTACTGGACAATGGTCTTTATATAAAGAAAATCTAGTAAACCGTGTGATACTCTAAAGTGCAGCGCGATTCTGCTGGTGCATCATCTCATGGAAAACTGCCCCTATTTCTGTCACTAAACTTTTTTTTTTTTGTAAAATATAAATCGCATCAGTAGAAATTGGTTTGTTTCACAGCTGATATTCCTGAAGATCTTGTGCAAAGGCAGTGCTGTACTTCTGGAGGATTCAGAGAGGTGGGTATTAAATACAGTGCTAATATACATGGTTGGAGTCAGCGTAATGAGAAACACATTTTTGGTAAAGTAAACATAAATATAAAAATGACAATTTTAGCACTTTTTATCTGAGTTGGTCCGGTCGGATGGAAGGTGTTTTATGGCTCCTTTTCGAATCTTAGTCCTGCTGAAGAAAAGGAAAATAATTGAGAAACAGTCACAGGTGAAAAAAGTTCTTTCAGAAAAAATTACACAGATGAATGCTTTCAGGACGAAGCCGTCTTGAATGTTCAGTTTCCATTTTTTCCTCATTTTTTATTTTTCTGTCTACATAGACTTATGAGGGCTTGTTTACTTGCGGGGCAAGATATACCTTTTTAATGGTATCTGTGGAAGAGCGACATCAGGCAGTTGCATGTTTCTGCCACTAGGTGGTTTGCAGCCGAACACCTGCTGCAGATGCGCCATCGAGGACTTTGTCTCAGTGGGGAAAAGCCATCTACATTGGGTCAGTGATGCTATGTTACTGACACTTGCAGTAGCTGCTAGAATAGCTTTAATATGGCTATGTATGGGTTAGCTTTTCTGGAATGGCTATAGCGTTTGGTGGGTAGCCGTTCCGTGTTCCAGAATAGGCTTTTGGCAGGTCTCTGGAGGTCTATTAAAAGCCTATTACTCCAGGTGATCAGAGGGTGTGGTTAGCTACCTGGAATCGGGAGCGACAGCAGAGCTGTGGAGGAGGCTGTGATTACCCCCGTAGGCTGAAGAGGTGCCTGAACTAGGGGAGACTGGTGAGGACCCTGGGTTGGAGGGTCTGTAAAGTAGGAACAGACCACTGGTAGTAGAGGGAAACTCTACGTGTTGAGTTAGTGGACAGACCGCCTAGGTTTTCGTTCATGTTTTGTTTGTATCTTTAATTCTCAAAATGCCTAAGGAATAAACCTGTCTGAAGCCAGTTTCAAACTACTGCCCTGGTGTCGGAGTGACATATGTTGGTGTGCCATCAACCGTTCTACCAAGGACGGTGATCCCGTGAGCTAATGACTCCGAGAGTGTCCAAGATGGCGACCAAACGTGAATGAGACGTCATATCATTGACTGTACCATAATGTGAACTCTCCCCTTGTGCAGTGGAATATGAAAAAGGCACAATTGCCCCATTTATGTGGGGGTTAAATATTTATAGAGTTCACTGTTCAATATAAATGACATGCTGTCTGCATTCTGTGTGTCAGTACGATTCCAACAAAAGCTAATTTATATAGTACCCAGAATGTTTTACAACTTTAAAAAAAATATTTTTTATTTCTTTGCATTTTCTGAGACCAACTTTTTATGTCTCTTATTGTTTTTTGTGGGACGAGGTCTAATTTTTATTAGTAGTGTATGTTTGAAATAAATGGTAAATGTTTATTTTAATTTTTAATGTTTGTTTCTTATATTTTTAATCTTTCTATCAAACTTTTTATAAATATTTTTCATCTTTTTATTAAACTTCTCGGCCCCAGCATCTCTGCAGGCAGCAGGGTACTCCAGACGGAGTTCAGCATATAAGAAGCACTGTGTAGACCACAGGACACAGATAACGGACTGCAGTCAGTTCAAATAACGTGGTACTGGACTGTTTCTCTGGTCCTAAGAGAAAACACTTGAGGGAAAAGACAGGGTTTTGTCATGCCGCAGCAGGGGATAAGCAGCAAGACAGTTTTCTTCTCCCACATAAAGCACATACAGCTGCACAGTGTCTATTAACCCTCAGTCTTTTTCAGTGGCAGATGCAGTCCTAAAGACTATTAACTAGTGATCAGGCTGCAAAAACTTCATCAATTTAGAACTCTCTAGCAGAAAAACTGAGTTCCAACTGCTTTATAGTACGAAATTAATCAGGACAGAAAGTTGGATCTATAAGGTAACTATGCCGAAAAAGAAGAGCGACGCTACCTACCCTTAGAGTCAGACTTTTTCCCTCCAGCTGTCATCTGTTAATAAATATCAGAGAACCAGTAAAAATTTGCTCTTTTCATATTCCCCATGTTAGATCATCATGACTCCATTATTTGATGCGTTCAGAACATACCACCGCCCATGTGTTAATAACATAGGAAGTACAATCAATTAGTTCAATTCTTAGTCGTTCAATGTCAACACTGGGAGAACATGCAAATGCTATGGTCAAACTAAATCTAGGATGTCTTGGCTGGCAAGCAACTATGCTGACTGCTGCCGCCATGGTTGGAATTAGAGGTCCATACTGGGGACATTAGCTGGATTACTCCTTAATATTGCTCCTTCATTAGAATTATGTCCAGACCATTTTCATTAAAAAAAAACTAGTGACCTACAAGTATGTTTTTGAAGTTAGGAAATAATCGGAAAATTTGTAGAAAAACAATGGCACCACAGGGAGAACATGCAATATGCATGTGTATGTTCGAGGTTGTTCAAGTAACCATGCAGCCCCCATGGTTGGCATTAAAGGTCCATTCTGGGGACATAAGCAGGATTTCACCTTTTTTTTTGTTGTTTCTTTAGAAAGTCCAGGCCAGTTTCATTAAAAAAGTTGACCAACCAGTATGTTTTTGGATTGAGAAGGAACTGGAGAACATGTAGAAACATGCAAACACTAGGAGAACATGCAATCTATATGCTTATGTTCCAATTTATACCCAACTATGCTGCCGTGATGGTATTAGAGGTCCATAGTGAAGACATAAGCAGGATTCCCCCTTATTATTGCTGCTTACCTAGGTATAGGTACAGATATATGGGAGCTGAAGTAGTGGTCACACGCTATCCCTGATCTTGGAAGGGGCCCAAAGAGATAAGAATACCCCCATGACTGCCCCATGAACTTTTTGGAGCTTGAGAACTTGCATAACTTGGGATGTTGGTCTTTTTCCAAGAGCTGTGGTCTTTCAAACCCTATACCTAGGTAGGATAGAGCCACTGAAAGGAATGACCAGAAGCAAAGTTAAGCAGATCTATAAAATTTTTCAGAGATTTTCTTTTAAAGGATTCTGTACTGACCTACTGTAACTTTAAGAACTCATCAGATAGCTATCAGATTTGTTCAGGTTTAACTGAACTTGCAAAGTAGGGGGTCTCACCAGTCCTGTATTGCCTATATAGTCACAGACACATTCAATCTGCAAAGGACATATGGACAGTGGTCTACTACAGCCATGAGGCCTGTAGATGTAATAGTAGGAAAACCCTTTAAATGTCTTGAACCCAGTCGTGGAATGTATAGGAGAAATCAGCAATGTTGACTTAGATATATACTTAAAACTGTGCTCCTAACATAGACTTTGATGGCATATGGATGGAATATGCCATCAAAGTCTCATAGGAATGGGTCCCACTTCTGAAACCCGCACCTATTTCGGGAACAGGCCACTGAGAGTGACGGCTCAGAATGGGATGCTGGATGTGCAAGCACACAACTCTCCATTCTATATTCTAAGCCAACACTTTCCAGGATCCTGTTACAAATATAGGTGTGGATCCCTGAGGTGGGACCGTCAGACTTTGACGACATATCCTATCGATATGCCACAAGGGTCTATGATTTGAACATCCCTTTACTAAGAGATTCCATAGTCATGTTCTGCTCTCACCTTGGTTGGTGACCCAGGTTTGTCTGTCTGCTGCTTTTCCCAGATATTACGTTTGCCGGATACATCTCCAGGTCTTAAATCCTGAAAATGGAACACATATATTATACATTTGAAAGATGTGGTAAAAGCATTGTCAGCAAAGACTTCAAATACCTAAGCAGAAAACCCACAGAAACCAGAGGACCAATTTATATCTCTGATTAGGGGTAGGTATGATGGCACCAGTGGGCATAAAAATGTGCAAAAGGAGACAGGCTCCAATAAGCCTTCTCCAACCCTCCAAGTCACAGGGACCTGCAAGGATTAGGGATCAAAGGCCACCTTTAATTAAAGTTTAGAGAGGACACCTGGGCTGCTAACCCAGCACCCACAGAGGTTAACCTCCCCACATGGGAAGCTAGAGTTGCAGGTGCGTGAGAAGCCTGATGGCCACACATATACACTAGAATTCCCAGAGGGTCTTCCCAAATGGGCACTACACCTTGTTAAGATCTTAATGAAGAGCACATGAGGACAGGGATTGTAAACATGGCTACGTTCTTCCAGAAACACCCGTCCATGGGTTGCTCTTGGTATAGCAGCTCAACTCTATTGAAGTGAATAGGGCTGAGCTGCAGTACCAAACACAACCAGTGGATAGGTGCTGTTTTTGGAAGACAGCTACCATGTTTTTTTTTTAATACTGCATAATCAAATCAATGCAAAGGTTCTATTAACTCTTTGAAGTAAATAACCAAGGAATATTGACCCCCAAGAGTGTCGTCAATACTCTTGTCAACGAGATTGAGCAAAATAGCAACAGGTAATGGGCAGTTGCTTTGGCCTGAGCCCGGAAATACTGATTACAGCATTGCTGGTCCCATTATGCCCCCAAAAATCATCAACAGTAATTAATTTCTAATTTATACACATGATTACCTGATCAGCAAAGTGAAAAGATCCAATAAGGAAAGAAGGAGGAAGAAGAGTAAGGCGTCAGAGAGGAGATCTCTTCAGGTGGGGGCAGGTGGACAGACGAGTAAGGAAAGAAAATCAGCTGATCGAGAGCAAGAAAAAGATAAAAATATCAAAAATAGCTAAAAGGAGATCATAAAATAGTTGCATTGTGAAGGTCTACAGAAGAGAAAGCAAAGTCTACAACAGAGGCTCAGAAGAAATACATTTTTGAAAATTCTGACTAATAAAGCAAAAAAAAAAGAGGGGACAAAAACGACTACGCCCACAGCTCCAAAACCATTTCCTAGCTCCTCTTCGGGGCTAACCTATACCGCCTACACGCTACTTGACCAGATAAAAGGTATAAAGTAAGGTCGGAGTTAAAGGAGTACCCATCATCTCCACACAAATACACAAAATATAATAGTAGATGAAATTATAAGACTTTTTTCCAACACATGTCATTAGCAAATCAAAGAGATGACCTCAGTATTACAGAGGGACAGATTTCAGTTTGACTTTCTTAGCAGAGCTCTTTATGTAGCTGGAATCTTTCTGTTGGGAGATATCTTCTGTGCAGGGGGAGCTGAGGCTATAGCTGCTTGTACAGGGTAATCTGAGTCTCTCAATACATACACTGCAGCAGGCACAGTACACTGAGGATAATAGTGTGACAGGGTTTATAAGCATCTACATTACGCTGCTCCGAGTGTTATATCCAGAACAGAAATAGAAGCCTATTGTTTATCAGTGTGCACATGATGTAGACTTGCTGGCTCCCCACTGCACAGTGGACTTTTCCAGCTCAGAAGCAGTTACTTTGACACAACTGTCAACATAGTGATCCATCAAGCTGTCAGATGCCGACTTGGCCCGACTTCATATCTGTGTCAAAGGGCCAGCGCATTTTTTAAAAAAAAATAAAAATAAATTACAGGTCAAATGGTTTGATTTTTCCTATTTAAGGAAGTGTTGGTATTTTAGTCTCCTGTTACTTCATGAGGTTTCCCTGGAGGTGATAGGTCATATTTAAGTGTAGGTTGGAGAGTTTTTTGGGGGTTTGAACTTTAGATTTTTTTTCCTACTTTTAGAACTTTTTTTTAAACTTGCACTTGTAGTTCCCATAGGGTACTTGATCAGTAGGGGGGTATAATCACTTGTACACTGTTCTGAAATATGTATATGTAGGAGTATCATAGCAGCCATGAATGAGTTCATTAGGCTCCTGGCTGCCATGACAAAATGCTAAGCACCAGAGGCTTATCTATGGGGGCTGCAGAGGTAGCAGTCGCTACTGGGCCCTGCAGCCTGAGGTGGCCCAAAAGCCCTTCTGCCACATATGGACACCAGTATTATAAATAACACATGGTAGCTTGGGAGCCCCATTTCACTTTTTGCATTGGGGCCCAGGAGCTTCAAGTTTGGCACCCCACAATCTCAACAACCCACAATCTCGAGCAATGTGCGGCGCTGTTCCTTATTCATTTAAATGCCACAGCCACAATGGCCAAGTCACCTAAGGTAAAAAAAATCCAATATCGGATCTGTCTCTAATCCTGGTAGCCGTCAGCTGCCATGTGTGGGGCGGGTTCAGCATGTGAGCCCCCCTCCATACTCCCATTATGACATACAGGTACATCAGATGTTCAAATGCGATTAGTCCACAGTATGTCCTATCAGTCATAGAAGAAGAGGATAATAACAGTTCACACTAAATACATTTTTTTTGGGGCCTGCCTAATAACATTCATAAAATGGCAAGTAACCTCTTCAAACTGAAGATTTTTTTTCTCTTGCTTTTTATAATCTAAAATATTGGATCATCTACAACCTATGTTGGTTCCATAATAAAGAGATCTAGCTGTACATGGATGCTAAGTTTTACATCTAAAAAATTACAAGGTCAAAAAATTAGAGCATTTTAGAATTTTTAGTACAATATTCTACATTCAAGGCCATTCTTGATGACATCAAATAAAATTCTAATAAGTTAGTAATATTCTTTATTTTCATTGTTCAGATGTATTCCCACATTCAGGATTTTAGATGTAGTTTTTTAGGCCAAAACAAAGAGTGGATTTAAAACAAGGCGAGGTCTTAGGGCCTCATGTATGAAAACTGTTGTTTGCTGCCCATAGCAACGAATCAGAGCCCATAGCAACCAATCACAGTTCCCTTTTAATTTCATATAGTGCTCTGAAAAAAAATAAAGGGGAGCTCTGATTGGTTGCTATGGGCAACAAAGAAAGTCTTATTCTTTTTTTTTTATTATGAGGGAAAGTAGTAAAAAAAAAATTTAAAAGTCTGTTTTTCACGATTATTTCTTTTTTAACAGTAAAAGTTGTGCTAAAATAGGTTTTGTGGTCACTTTTCTGTGTTCAGATATACAGTAGATGATATAAAACTTTAGGGTTGTCAGAGGCAGGGCTAAAAGTTGCTGTTTTTTCTAATAATATTTTATTTTTATGTGTTTTTTTTCACTTTATATATTATGCCATCCAAAAGGTTAGAAAAAGACCTCTATGGGGTATTTTTAGATTTCTTTTTTTCTATGGTTTCCCTTGTAAAGGAGTCTAGTATATTACCCAGTTACAATACATCCTCTGTAGTAGCTGCAGAGCTAATCTGGGTCTTCTAAGACCCAGCAGCTCAGGCAGTAACCGAGCCCTGGCAATTATGTGACGGCTGGGTCAGGAAGCCAGCGGGCTCCCTGCTTGTCTGTGTATACATAGCTCACTGAGAAGGCAGGGACAGTAACAGGGCCATCTTTACAGCATTGTGGACCCCCGGGCAGAGCAGTGCAGTGGACCCTGTCCAAATACGTGACATCAATCCAGGCCATGACTTTAACCAGCGCAAAGTGCACCCATATCATCACGCCACCTATGTACCTATGTGAGGGCAACCTGTGGGCTACAGGACTAATGGCAGGGCAGGGTGCTGATGTTTTTTTGCCCGTTTCCATGACCTAAGAACACACAAATAAGCAGCCCCGACCCACGATCATTCACCATCTGGGGCCTGTATGTTTGACGGGCCCCTGGGCAACTGCCTAGTGTGCCCAATAGATAATATCGCCCTGGACAGTAATAAACCATCCCTGTCTTCTCAGTGGAGAGCCCAGCTATTGCGTATATCTAGCCCCCACCACAGGTTTTAAAATTTAGTACCACAATGTCCATACAGAGATATACAGCCACTGTTAGGAAGTAGTTAATATGTGTTCTCCAATTAGTATTCATTTCTGGTTTTGGACTCAAAAATTACCTCTAAAAAGCTGAACATTGGAATGCAGCCTTAAAGTAAATATCAGGAGCAATCACTTATGATCTTCTTGATCCAAAAGATATCTTAAAGTGGTGGTCCAGGATTAGGAGAACATGGCCACCTTCTTCTAGAAACAGTGCTACACCTGGTCAAAGTTTGCATGCGGTCTTGCGCCTCATTTCCTTTCATTTAAAGGGAATTTACAAGGTCAAAATAAACAAACAAGGAGGTACTTGTTTAGAAAGGGCAAGTTTTCTAACCCTGCCCAGACCCTTTGGAAAACCCTAAAATTAAAAAGTGGAAGAGAGGGGTCCATATCCCCCAAAATGCTTTCTTGTGCAAAAACAGATCAATACATACTCAAAAGGTAAGGTGCAATGTTTCAGCTCTGTGAGCTTTCCTCAGGCAACCATGGACATGGACATGCTGCTTCCACTTTTTGATTCATGGACATTTGTGAGTATATAGGTTTGAGACTGACCTATGTTTGGACGCTGATGCATTCTCTATATTTTGGATGTTTGAAATTTGGACTGCAGTACTCTTCTCAATTGCTTTCATTTTTGGATAACCTTTAGTAATCCTGACTAGTGTTGAGCGATTTTTATCGCAAAGTTGAATCGGAAAGGTTTTTAGGTGATCAAAATTTTTCCAGATCATGCGATTTTTAAGGGTTAAATCTGTGCTCATCTTTTAAATCGGCCTTCCTGTAATTTTGGCGGCCAGAAAATCAGATTACAGAATAGAGGGGGAGTGTGTGTGCGACGTCATGATGGGATGTGTATGGTTGCGATTGGCTGGAAAAATCACTGACCCCGTTTACATAAAACAGGGTTTCCTGTTTCAGCCTCAGGTCTCTCAGCGTCTCATAGGGATGGGACCTGCGCTCTGCTGGGCCCAAAACACCTCAGCGAATTGTCTATTTCTGCACAGAGAAACCTTCTTTTAGTGTGCCCTTCCCAATTTATTTAGATTGGGGATTTAAACATTTTATGTAGTTGCTAGAAAATTTTTAAAGCAGAATCTACAACTGTAAATTCATGGGGTGGGAGTGGGGGGGGGGGGGGGCTCTATTTAAAAAGAACATGGTAAATTCCAAGACTTGTGTAGACATTGTAGTGGAATTCTTATTATTAACAGTTTGCTATTGAAATTTTTCCTGGAAATTTTGGGGCCCCGCTGAATTATATTGGAAAAAACCCCCTTTCTGAAAACTGAGGTTCTTTGTTAGCTGCAAAACCCCACTTTTATTTCAGATACATTTCAGATAGGTGTTCATTTTTACCATTACCCCTGTGACTTTTGATATATCCCTTGCATTTAAAATTTAAAACCAGCAATCTTGTAGTCGCAAGGTTGTTTTTTCCCAAAAAATCCCGTGTATCTAGAAAAATCACGTTACGTGTTTTTTGACTTTTGCGCCCCCAGCACTGTTATTGAGCAGCATCTACGAAAATTTTAAAAAAACGCAATTCTATATTCACCACAGTAAATTAAAAGGTGAAAAAAATACGTTTATTATATCAAAACTAACAGTTACGTGTTTTTGTTTTTGCGCACCCAGATGTTCATGACGCAGCTCTCGTAAAATCTTAAAACGGCAATTCTATATTCCCACAGGTAAATTGAAAGGTGAAAAAAAACCCGTTTATTATATCAAAACATAACATTACGGTTTTTTGACTTTTGCGCCCCAGCCTGTTCTTGGGGCCAGCATCTTCGTAAATTTTAAAAACAGCAATTTAATTCACCACAGGTGAATTAAAAAGGTGAAAAAAATACAGTTTTTTATTAAAAAATAATTTAATTTTTTTTTGACTTTTGCGCCCCCAGACTGTTCATTGACCAGATCTACGTAAATTTTAAAAACAGAAATTTTCTAATTCACCAAGGTAAATTTGAAAAAGGTGAAAAAAAATACAGTTTTTTATACAAAACTAACTTTTTGTTTTTTTTTGATTTTGCGCACCCGATTTTTCATTGACGCAGTTCTAGAAATCTTTAAAACAGCAATTTTATATTCACCACAGGTGAATTGAAAGGTGCAAAAAATACAGTTTAATATTTAAAAACATAACATTCATGTTTTTTGACTTTTGCCCCCAGCATGTTCATTGCGCAGCATTCGTAAATTTTAAAAAACAGCAATTTATTTTTCCCACAGGTAAAATTGAAAGGGGCAAAAAATACGTTTATTATATCAAAACTAACAGTTAGTGTTTTTGATTTTGGCCCCCCCAGCACTGTTCATTGACGCAGCATCTCGTAAATTTTAAAAACGAAATTCTATTTTCCCCACAGGTGAATTAAAAGGGTGCAAAATATACCGTTTTTTATATAAAAAACAAAACAGATACGTGTTTTTTGGATTTTGCCAGCCCAGATTTGTTGTTAGACACCTTGCAGTTAATTTAAATCCAGAATTTTGTTTTGATTAGGGGGATTTGAGAATGCTGTTTTTCCCGTTTTTAAAAAGGATTTTCCCAAAAAAAACTATTCCTTCCCTTCTCAAATTTTTATATTTTAAAATTGGAGCGAATGCAGGGGGGTAAGCGAGAAAGGGGGGGTGCACTGAGGTAGAGTCGAGAGAAGGTGCCCCTTCCCAGTGCTGGGAAAAACACGCTGCCAGGGATCGCAGTTGCAGGACCGTCACCCTGTCACGTGGGTCGGGCCCTGTGAATTAAGTAACGCCATCGTCGCCAATCTGTCCTTCAGGGGTTTAATGCAACCGCATCTAGCAGTCTTACCCCCTCGCCCTCGCGTCACGGCCAAAAATGTGTCATCGCACATCGATCGCCCCAACATGAAGCACCCCAAATGTCAACTCGTGTACCCCCCACTGTGGATAACCCATTTTTGAAGACCTCTTTGAGGAAAAAATGGGTTGGGGGTCAAAAGGCATTTTAAAAAGTCAAGAGGAAAAAAAGGTGTTTTCTCTGCTTGCGCCAGTTTTATGAGGGCCATCAGAGGAGGTGAAAGGAAAAAGCGGCCCAATCGGCAAAAATCCCCGGGCGGTGGGGCAACCCCTTGAGTCCCCCTTGTTTTTTGCCGCAGCTTCTGGAGCAGAAAGTCGGGACGACAAGTCACTGTGTTGATGATGTGATGATGACGACTTTGGGATCCTCTGGTCTTTTCCGCAGAATTGTTGCGAGGCTTCATCTTTGGAGAGGAGGAAGACGGGGGGTAGTGTCAATCGGGTCCCGCCAAAAAAAGGGAGAGGGCGGTCGCAAAAGTCCCGATTTGATTCCGCCAGCCAGGTCAGCGCAAACCGCCCCCTCGCTTATCGCCGTAAAAAAGGTCCAGGACCTTAACCCTGGGCCTTTTTTTGAGCGCCTCTGATTACCAGCGATGTCCTATGCCCCCCTTTTCCCCGTAAAGCATAAGTGAGGAAAAAACCCTTAAGTGGTTAAAACCCCCAAATGTCTAGTACATGCAAAATGCATGAGTTAAAAGGGGGGAAAAACCTTTGGCCCAAAAAAGGCCAGCCCGACCCCGGGCCTCCAACCATTCACCCCCTTGTCTCCGCCCCCTCCTCCTCCGCCCCCAAAAGCGTTCCTCAGCTCCCCAATGTCTCTCAGATCATGATAGGGATCAGCTCCGCTTCAGCCTCCACCCCCGGCCGAGTACCACCAGCCCCACCAGAGCCCCAACCCTACCCCTTCTCTTCCGCCAGTTTGACGACCTGCACCCCGTCAGCGGCCAGTCTGCACCCAGCCTTCTGTCTTCCGGGTTTTGGGGCAGAAAAACATTTTAAACCCCCAAACCATCCAAACCAAAACCCGAATGTCGGCATTGCCGGTTTTTGGGCCCTTGGGAAAAAATGTTGCCTTTCCGTCTGGTGGACACAGATGGGTTCCCCCACGTCAGGGCCCCTGTTGCCCCCAATACCAGTGCGAGGGGGGCATTTTTTTGCCAGAAAAGCCGCCCCTCCCCTGGCCAGCACGTGTCATTAAAATTTAAGCGGTTGTCTGCTTTGTGTCCGGAAAAGTCCATCTCCCCAGACACTGGACTAGTAAGCACGGCCAAGGCCGCTTATCTCTGTGACGCTAGGGTGAGCTGGGTGGATGTCTGGGGGTGCGGTGGCCTTTCAGGTCGGCGCCGCTCTTAAAAAATGCGGGGGATGGTGCGGGGCTTTTTCCCCCCAAGCCCTTGGGTGACCCCCGTGCCAGAGACCCAGGCCGTGTTGAAATTAACTGCCTTGGAGGTCCACACACAGGTCAGGAGCTGGGGACGGCTTAAGCAATGAGACAGAGGCTGGCGGGTGACAAAAACCCTTGTGCCGGCAAGGTGGTGTGCGATAAGGGCAAATTTTGCTGGCCCCCCTTTAAGTGGGGTAGGTGGAGCAATCCCTTGCCTGGCACTGTCTAAACCCTTGTCGTCCAGAAATTTCAAATAGCTCCCCGGGTCTGGACGCCCTGCTGAAAAGGTTGGGTTGGTTCGCATTCCGCCTTTTGCCCCCTGCTTCGTCCCCCCTGGCTGCGTTGCAGGTCAGTCGGCCCCCCCGTCAACCTTCATTGTTGACGTGGCAACACGCGGAATTCCCCCCCACATGCCCCGCGTTGGGCAGCAGGCAAGCCATTACGCAGTACGAAGTGAAAAGGCCTGCAAGAGCGGTAGGGACCTGGGGGTGTTGAACCACCGAGAGTGGGGGCAGGTGAAAGAGTCTGCACCACCTTGCCAGTTTTGAAAAAGCCCCAAAAGGTCATGCGGACTCCCCTTGTCAGCATGAGCTTGTGGTGATTTTGTTTGGAACGATCGTTGGACACTCTGAAACAACAGGTCCCCCCAGGGCGGGGAGGGGGACGGGCACAGATGGGACACGGGCCCTTTTTTCCGTCAAATCCCCAAAGGCCCCACAGTTTCAAATTTTATGGTCTCATTGGCAGTGGTTCGGGGGCCGAGCTGTGCAAGGTGGGCCTCGCTTCAGGGTGCATATCTAGGAGTAGGGCGGTTGAAAACTGTGCCCGGGGGCAGCGGGGGGAGGAGGAGGAGGGGAGGTATTCCCTTTACACCCATGTTTCGACGTCCCCGCCTTGGGAAAAAAGGGGTTTGGGGCGAATTTGAGGCGGAGGGGGAAGATCAGTTTGTGTGCCCTACCCAGAGGTTTGGGGAAAAAAAGGCTCCATCTTCAATGAATGCTTGGTGCTCCATTTCCCCCAACATGATCCTCGCATTAAGGCCCTCAAAATGAACAAACGTTACTGGGTGGCCCCCCTCCGGTCCCGGGACAAAACAAAAATCAGCACTTTCCTTCCCCCCACCCCCAAAAGAGATTAAAAAGCAGGAATGGGGACCTTTCTGATTTATAAATGGAGACATCTGTTGCGTTGCTTCTCGTTTCCCCAAAAAGTCACGGTGGAACAACTCAGCGACGTGACAGCAGTAGGTGCCAAATAGGTGTGCGGCAAAAGCCCCCCAAAAGGTGGCAGAAGCCTAATGGGTGCCCCTTTGGAATCTTTTTTTTACCACCTCCCGACGATGCAATGCAGGGCCAATCCAACACACAGAGATCAGTTAAAGATCTGGTGCACGACTTTGCGCTCAACACCGAGTTTTTGCATGTGTTCCGGACCCCAAAAGACTTCTGGGATCCCAAAATGGCGAAGGCCGAGTGGTCGTACGCCATAGAGGGGTTGTCCTGCCCGCCCCAGCGTCATATTGAGCGGACTTCGCACGTGGAGGATCATTACAGGGCAAACGCATCGGTTTTCCCAGTAATGTGGTCGTTGATTTCAACAAGGAATCAGGCATGGTCTCTGATGATGTTGTGGCCCCCCAAAATTTCCGAGGTCCCGATTTGCCAGTCTACTTCACATTCCTTTTCAAACAGAAAAGGTCCTTTGAAAACTTTTTTTTTAAAATGTCATTTTTACTGCAATTTTTTTTTCTTTTCCCAACAGTTTCATTTTTCTGGTTTTTGTGTGAGGGATGTAAAAAACGCAAGGGTTTTAGACAACACCTTATTCCCTTTACTCACTTTATTTAGAAGTTTTCGCATTGTCAATGGTTTTGGGTCATGTTTCTGTGAGATACAGCAAAATCATGGGCCCTTTTGGGAAAAGAAATGTGAATTCTAAGTGGCATTTCTCCCACAATTTTTTTGTGGGTGAGAAGTCATATTTATAATTTTTTTGGGGGCATGTTGCTGTGAGATCAGCAAATTAAGGCCTTTGAACAGAAAAATGGTTTAAATGGGGATTTCTCCCCCACAATTTTTAATAGTGGTGGAAGTCTATTTATAATTTTTTGGGGTATGTTGCTGTGAATCAGCTATAATTTTGGTCCTTTGGAACAGAATGTGGCTTCTAGTGGCATTTTCCCTCACAATTTTAATAGTGTTGAGAAGTCATATTTATAATTTTTTGGGGGATGTAGCGTGGATCAGCATAATCATGGGCCTTTGTAAAGAAATGTGGCTTCTAAGGGCATTTCCCCTCACAATTTTTTTAAAAGTGGCTGAGAAGTCTTTTTTTAATTTTTTTGGGGGGCAGCTGCTTTAAATGCACAATACTACATTCCTATTATAAAAAAAAAAAAGTTGTTTCTAACGACATTTTTTCTTAAATTGACAAAGTGGCTCAAGGTATGCTTTTTAATTTTTGGGGGCATTTTGCTGTGACAGCAGCTATCTACGGTCTATTTTAAAAAAGTTTTTTTAACAGAATTTGTTCTTCACAATTTTTCAAGAGTGGTCAAAGGGGGGGTGGTGCTGTCAGAAACAGGAATAGGTAGGAATGTTAATGGAAAAATATTGAAAATGATTGTTTTTTCAAAATCTTTAACATAGTTCAATCCTGTATTGAGAAACCCATTTAATACAATGAAAAAAAAAGAAACAAAGACATGGTGGGATTCCATCCTATTTTAAAAAAAGTGTTTTTTGAATTAAAAATCTAAAAAACTTGCATGTAAAAAAAAGCTGTTAAAAAAATTCCCCTGAATTGTAAAGGGAGGACAGGGAAAAATTGACCCGATGTAGGTTTTTCGGGACATGGGGTTGGGACGGACAGAAAAAAGTAAAGACCATTTCCTCCAGCAATGAGTAAAAAAAAGAAAAAGAAGCCAAGATAAAGGGACTGGTGTAAGGAGCGTTAACACCAGTATTTTAAGTGAAGCCAATTGGGCCACATTTACGGAGGGGCAGCGTTTCCAGGTATTGGATGTGTACGGGAAGGGTGGAGTTCTCACTTCCCCTTCCGCACTCTGCTTCAGCACGGAACAGTTTTCGTTGCTGGTAAACAGGGCATTTTAACCTGGTGTTAATAGATGACGGACGCCAGCCTGGGCTTTTACCGCACCCCCTGTAACTCCCGGCCCCGGGCTGCTGTGGCCCCGGAAAATATAGCAATGTCCCCGTTCAACTAAAATGGGGGTTGAAAGACTCCTTTTTCCCGGGACTTTTTAAATGTGGGGGTTGAGGTTTGGGCTCATGGTGGGCCCAAAGGGAAAATATGTCAATGTCCAGTTCAATAAATGGTGGTTAAAGACTCCTTTTTCCGGGCCCTTTTTTAAAATTTGGGGGGATGCAGGGTTTTGGGGTATGCTGTGGCCCAGGCGGGATAGTAATGTCCAGTTCAACTAAAATGGTGGTTGAAAGACTCTTTCCCGGGATTTTTTTAATGTGGGGGTCATGCGGTTTTTGGGTCAGCTGGTTCCAGGGGGCAGGAATTCAAAGTCCGTTCAGTAACATGATGGTTTAAATCATTTTCTGCCTTTGGCACTTTTTTATTTTTTGGTGATGCGGTTTAAAGGGGCAGGTGTGGGACAAGAAGGGATGTAAAAGGTTGTGATTTTTTTTCTGTGATTTTTTTAACCTAAGTGTTTTGCCTAAGATGTAGCACGTACCCTTTGATGTTGTGGATGTTAATTTTGCTTCTCCAGCCTTGTTTGGTGTAATAATGAAGGGTTGTTTCTTCCCCTAACTTTAAAGGTCATCAGCCATAATCGATGCTCACTATCGAAAAAATTATCGATGCGGCCGATATGACTATCGATCGATCTCGATGCCAACGCAATCGCTCAAACAAAACCTACCCCTGATATTTGCGCACTAGAGGTCTACACCTGGAAACATAATAGGTCATTGAATGGTTGTCGGTCAAGTTTAACAGTAGCACTTACTAAAGGCTTTGAGGAGGGCGATTTGTTCGTCTCTGGAGTCTTGGTCAGCCATTCGTTAAGACGACTTGAGCCGCCCACTTTTAATCCTGCGGTTTCCTGGAGAAAAAAAAGACCAGCAAATGTTTTGTAAACATTTTTTGGGGCAAAGAAACGGGTCACTTTGTAAATAGAGTCCTACGTGTGAGCACCAGGTTCTAGAGCAGGAGAAGCTGATCAGATTGATTTATAATTTGGTAGGAAAAGATTCAGCAGAACTTGTATTTTATTTATTGAAAACCTGCTATTATGGGTTTGGAGTCCGTGGGCGGGGGTAATCGTAAAATGACGCCTCTCCACGTACGCTTAGTCATACATAGAAGGTTTTATATAACATGATGCCTTCAGTTGAAACACTTTATTCAATGTAATACATTCTCTTTAAAGGTAAAGCAAAAAAAGAAAAAATAGAATTGTCCAACAAAGTAGGATATGAAAAGAATTCTTTGGTGGCAACCAAAACTTTTGAGAAAAATTAGCATGGCAAGGAGAAAAGAAACCGTGCTTTCTTCAAAATGCAAATATAATGTTGTTATTTTGGGAATGTTAGGAAATATTGTCAACGCTTGGGAAAGATAGGAGAACACCAGGGTTGACCAGCAAATAAAAAATATTTTTTATTGGGACCAAGATGGGGAAAAAAAAAAAAAAGTGATCCTTACCACTGCCACTATGGAGCTCTCCTGCTTCTCTTGACTTTTGGGTTTTCAGCCCAACACACTGGAGAGGCTTGCACCACATTCACTTACAATGGAGCCTCTGGGGTTGGTCCATAAAAAAAAATTTTATTTGTGGAAAAAATCTTTTATAGCGGGGGAGTTCCATGGCGATTTCAAAGTGTTTTCGGAGCGTTTCTGTGCCCAAAACAGCCAACAAAAAAGCCTCCAAAAGGTTCACTTTCATTGTTTCCTATGAAAAACTGCATCGTAGTTCACACACAACCAGGTTTTCCGGAGCTGTTTAAGCGCTATTTCTGGAGCTGAAGTGACATGTCAAATTTTGACCCCTTTACACGCGTGAAATGCCTATAGGAATCAATGCAGAGATTCAAAATCGTGACCAAAACCACATCCACGAGTGTGGCGCGTTTTGGACGCGGTTTTGGATGCGGTTTTAAAGCTCTCCATTGATTCCTAGGGGCATTTTTGTATGGGTGTTTCAGAAAGAAAACAGCACTGAAATCCACATAAAAAAACTGATGCATATGAAGCATTTTCAGATGAGGATTTGGATGCTGAAAAATCAGCGTTTAAATCAGCCGTGTAAACTTACCCTTTAAGGCTATGGCTACTCAGCAATGGTGAAATTCCGCCAGAAATTCACCGGTAATTTACCATCGCCGCACCACGGTTTTTGTTGCGGCTTCTGCTGTTGGTTTTTGGATTTCGGCCGACCCTAAAACATTGTACTGTACTAGAAACCGCCGTAATACAGCGGAATATAGAACACGTTCAATAAGCCGCCGGTTTTGAAAACCGGCAATAGAAAATCCGTGCTGTGTAGACTACAGCTTGGATTTTCTATTGCGGTAATGGGGCATGGTTACAGTTGGGTTTGTGTATTCTAAATACTAAATCTGTTAAAAATTTGACCAAAAACCAGCGCTGTGTAGACGAGGCCTAAGAGTAGAAGCAGACAGCCAGATATCGAATGGCCTGAAGACTCAGCAGAGAAGGCAATGTAGAAGCGCAGTCCATGTGATCACCAGGAAGGATAATTGGTAGTAGGTGTAATTTCCTCAAAGATTAAAGGGGTCTTTTGAAAACCTATCATTTTTTTGGGCCTTACCTACAAGAACCCCGTGGTTCTACAATGTCCCCCACAGTCGAGCTATATTGCAGCAGACCAATAAGGGGATGTTAACGGGTTTTGGATCCCTTTTTGATGGGTTCGGATCCTGTTTCGGACGCTAAAAAGGACCCAAAACCCCCATCTAAAAAAAATGTGCATACCTCCCGTGTCCCTATTTTGGGGGCAGTCCCTATTTTTAACCCCCCCCCTTTTCCCCCTGTCCTTTAGCTCTTTAAATGTCCCCCCCTTTTTTATTTGGGGAAAAAGATTTTTGTAGTAAACTGACTATTTGCTTTTAAAAAATATCTGATTGTTCCTCGCTGTATATTAATAAAACTTATTACCCTATTTTCGGTATTAGGCGCACCGGATTATAAGGCGCATTATCAATGAGTGCCTGCTTAGTCGTCTTGGTTCATATATAAGGCGCACTGGATTATAAGGCGCGGCGCATTAAATGAAAAAAAGCTCAGACCGCAAGCCAAACTTTAGTCAACACTTTCACCACACACAGTGACGCTCCCGACTACGGTGGCCATATAGGCCATTCTCCATATTTCCATGCCGTATTGCCGCCGCGGATTGAGGCCGCAATACAGTCGGATTTACAATGGTCCTGCCACTTATTTGGCCGTATTTCGCGTCGGAATCACCCCATGTAAAGAATGGGGATTGTAATTCCGTCGCAAAATACGTGCCACACTTAGGCACCGTTCACACGGCTTATTCACGCCGGATTTGCGAGCCGGATTGCGCTCGCAATTCCGGCTTGAATAAGGGGCGGGTGCAGGGGCGCGGCCCCCCGGCCCTATAGACTTGCATTATCCACGGCGCGTATTGCGCCTGGATAATGTGCAGGTCACTTTCTCCCCCGCCCGGCAGATTCGCCGAGCGGGGAGGAGCGACGGAATCCACTGTTCTCTATGAGAGCGGTGGATTACCGTAATTACAGCGCCGGATTGGAGCCGTACTGCAGCACAAATCCGGCACGCAGTACGGCGCCAATCCGTGGCGAAATAAGCCGTGTGAACGGCCCCTTAGTGACACTTATTTGCAACTGATTTGTAACTGATTTCGGAACGTATTTACGATCGGAAATCAGTTGCAAATAAGTGTCACTAAGCTGTAAATACGTTCTGAACAAAGCCTAAAAACCCAAGTGAAGAATTGATTCATATATAAGGCGCATCGGACTATAAGGCGCACCTTCGATTTCTGAGAAAATCATAGGCTTTTATACCTTATAGTCCGAAAAATACGGTAATATTTCATCATTGGATTCAAAGCAATCCTAAAAAAAAATGTGTCCCTTTTTGGCTATCTAAAAGTTGGCATGTGTGTATTTGGCCGTGGTTAGAGACGTGGCCTGGTGTGTCGCTCTTTGCAATCTCTTAAAGTTGGGAGGTATGAATGAGCAGTGTGATTTGCATTGCTTTCAATGTAAAACATGCATCGGTGTTCAGACGAGTGATCGCTGATGCATGTTTACTTGCATCTTTCTGATGCATTTTTTGGATCCTTTCATAGAATTGTCATGTTAATTCTTTATCCGTTTGACACAGTAGACGCCCTATTTGAAACTATAAGGTGCGTTCCTGCTGCAGCCAAAACACATCTAAACACCCACCTGCGTGTTGGATGCATTTTGTATCCGAATGACGCAGCATTTTTAGATGTGTTTTTCGGATCCAGAACGGATCCAAAATCGGATCCAACACGCCGTGTGATCATACCCTAAAAGGTAGGTTGTAAGTAGGATGGGACTACAACTCTATGATGCCCGAATGGCCTTTTAGGGATATCAAAAGCCATTAACTGAAAATGTAAAGATTTGGGACTATTTAGATTTTTCCCCCTCATGGCCCCCTGCATTTCCCCCTTGGTTTTCCCAATATGGTCCTGATGGTCATTATTTTGTGAGTCAGTCCTGTTTGTTTAGTTTCCTAGTAGCATGTTGCTCCAGTGTGTCTCTACAATTCAAGGATTATACACCAATCCAAAGCTTATTGAGACACTTCCATTAGAAAGGGATGGTTTTGTAAAAAAAAAAAAAAAAGAATATTCCTGGAAATCATTTTTTTTTGAATTTTTGACAGTGTTTTTTTATGTTAGCAGTCCTAGGCCATTACAAATTACTTATGAAAACTTGCGCTTCCCCAGCTATGATAATAAAAAGATAAAACTCCTGAATGGCCAGGCAGCCTGATCTCAGTTTACTGTTAGTGCTGCAAGAAATGCTTATCTGCATTCAGGATATCTAAAGTATACATAAGTGCACCTGTCTGTGATTCTACAAATAAACTTTATATTAATAAAAAAAAATGCTTATCTGCATGTAATGTCATTACAAATAGTAGGCAATAACACAATGATTGCTCTATTGTTTTAAGGTCAGGCCTAGATAAAGATTAGACTAGAATGAGGGGGCAATGACAAGAGCAATACATGAAAGATAATGGGTTAATCACTTTTTGCACTGAGGGGGTTTCCAGCTTTCTTTACATTTTTGGTTTGCTGGAAAACCCACACCTCACACCCTAGGGGCTGAAAAAAACTTTCAAGAAACCCCACGCTGCTCCCAGAGTCATAGAGGGGGGTTTGGCTTGTTATCGCATATAATGTCTACAAAAGCACCCAATTTTTACCCCAAAAATGACATATAATAGTCACATATTGGTTGTAAACATGTGATTCTTTTATAGCAGAATCCTTTTAACTTTCAGCACAAAAATTATACTTTAGCTCCATGATTAACTCTTTAACGACCGCCCGCCGCTTGCAAGCTGGGCGGGTCGTTGCTGCAGCGAGTTAAGACGTCGCGGGCGGAAGGATTTTGGGTGGCCGGGGGCCGCAGCGCGGGGGCGGGGTGTTACCCCCCCCCCCGCACAGTCCTGCTCTGGGGGAAGGGGAAACCTCCACATTTCCCCGGTTTTTTAAACCCTTTGATTGGGCGGACAAAGAGTGCAACAAAAGGTTTCCCTCCTTTTCGGGTGGTCGGAACACCCGGTGACCAACAGAGCCCAGGAACGGCTGCACAGTAGCCCTAGGACCTAGAGTAGCCCCAGGGCTGTCGTTGACAAGCCATACCAGGGCGCTGTGAGCTGCCCGGATTACTGCCTGTGTCAGACACACAGATTTAATGTATTAGCATATAGAATAGTAAACATTACTAAGTGTAAAAAAAAAAATGAAACATTTCCCCACTTTTGGGGTTTAATTAAAAAAAAAAAGAAAAAAAAAAAAAACAAAAAAGTGTAAAAAAAATTAATAAAAAATAAATAAAATAAAAAATTATTTTGAATATATTACCCACAAAAAAAAATACACTTTTTGGTTCCCAGACGTAATAACCTGTAGAATTTAAAATTTGCAAATTATTAAGTGTGAAAGTGAATGGGGTGAAAAAAATAAATTTAAAAATTAAAAAAAAAAAAAAAAATTCTGCAAAATTTTTTTATAAATGAACTTAAAACTATTCCCCCCCTAAGTACAACTTGTCTCGAAAAAAAAAGGCCTCATCCCAAATGCGCATTGAAAAAATAAAAAAAGTTACAAATGTTGAAACACAAGGGGGCAAAACTAAAAAATGTTCTGGCATTATACTTTTTAGGCGTTCGGGGTTAAGGGGGTTAAAGCAAGACATGGGGAAAAAAAAAGTGTCCCCTGAGGGGCTTGATTAGGGGGCATCCGGTGTGATACGAAGGTGGTTTTGCATGGTGTAATTTAAATTTTATGACTTTGGGGCCCACCAGGGGATCTAACAGTGGGTCTTACCCTATAGAAACCTACCCAAAAATTGAATTAGTAAACAAAAAAAAAAACAAAAAACGGGAATGACATATTTTCTGTAACTTTTTTACCTTTTTCGGGGCACATTTCCCTGGGTTGAGAAGCTTTCCTTTTTCCCCCGCTCTTTATATTCCTCACTCCTTCGGTCACCAGTGGAAGGTCGGCTGGGGCGGGTTTGGCAAGTCTGGTGCCTTTGTTGTTCTGCAAACAAAACAAAAAAAAACTTTACAGGGAACCAGTCACATGGTTTATGGTATCCTATCCGAGGGCAGGATGTGATAGAGGGAGAGAAGCTGAGCTCTGTGATATTTAAAAGGGTTTTTATGATAGAGGGAGAAGCGAGCTTTTGGATATAGGGGTTTTATGATAGAGGAGAGGATGAGCTCCTTTTTATAATAGGGGTTTTAGATAGAGAAGCGAACTCTGTGATAAATAGGGGTTTTTGATAGAGGACCAGCTCGTGATAATAGAGTTAATGATGGGAGAGAAGCCCAGCCTGTGATATTGGGTTTTATTAAAAAGGAGAGAAGTGAGCTCTGTGATATATAGGGTTAAAAATTTAAAAAGAGAAAATGCTTGTGTTATAGGGTTTTATGTAGGGAGAGAAGCTGAGCTCTGTGATATAAGGGGTTTTATGATAGAGGAAGAAGTGAGCTCTGTGATTATAAAGGGTTTTAGAAGAGAAGCTGAATCTGTGATAAAATTTTTGGTTTATGATAGAGGAGAGAAGCTGAGCTTTGTCATATATGGGTTATATGAAGGGAAAGGGGAAATGGCTCGGATATATAGGGGGTTTATGATGGAAGCTGAACTCTGTGATAAATAGGGTTATATATAGAGGAGAGAAGCTGAGCCCGTGATTTATAGGGTTATTGTAGAGGGAGGGGGCTTGGGTCTGTGATTTATAGGGTTTATATAGAGGGAGGGAGCTGAGCGCTGTATATAGGGTTTTAAAAATAGAGGAGGAAGCTGGCTCTGTGATATATAAGGTTTATGATAGGAGAAGCTGGCTCTTTTGTTTTATAGGGTTTTGTTTTGGGAGGAGCTGAGCTCTGGATATATAGGGTTATATGATAGAAGGAGAAGCGGCTCTGTGATATTAGGGGTTTATGTAGGGAGAGAAGTGAGCCTTGATTATTGGGTTATGATAGAGGGGAGGAGCTGGCTCTGTGATTTAAGGTTATATGATAGAGAGAAGCTAGCTCGTATATATAGGGGGTTTTATGATAGAGGGAGAGAACTGAGTCGTGTATATGGGTTTTGATAAGGGAGAGAAGCTGAGCTCAGTGATGTATAGGGCTATATGATAGAGGAGAGAAGCTGAGCTCTGTGATATATTGGGTCATATGATAGAGAAGAGGAGCTGAGCTCTGTGATATATAGGGTTATATGATAGAGGAGAGAAGCTGAGCTCTGTGATATATAGGGTTATATGATAGAGGAGAGGAGCTGAGCTCTGTGATATATAGGGTTATATGATAAAGGGAGAGAAGCTGAGCTCTGTGATATATAGGGTTATATGATAGAGGAGCTGAGCTCTGTGATACATAGGGTTATATGATAGAGGAGAGAAGCTGAGCTCTGTGATATATAGGGTTATATGATAGAGGAGAGGAGCTGAGCTCTGTGATATAAAGGGTTATATGATAGAGGAGAGAAGCTGAGCTCTGTGATATATAGGTATATATGATAGAGGAGAGAAGCTGAGATCTGTGATATATAGGGTTATATGATAAAGGGAGAGAAGCTGAGCTCTGATATATAGGGTTATATGCTAGAGGAGAGAAGCTGAGCTCTGTGATATATAGGGTTAAATGATAGAGAAGCTGAGCTCTGGGATATATAGGGATATATGATACAAGAGATATAGGAGATTCTGTCAGGAAGACCTGTGCCTACTCGAGGGTCAACAGCCTGACTTGGGGTGTATTTGTGACATTCTGCTCCCCTAAGGGGGGGGCGTAAGGTCACCTGGAAACGGTTTCACAGTGAACTCCTGTCCACACAGGCACTGGAAGACTCAGGGAGTGCGAGAGGATACCTCACTCGCCCACAACCCTGAACGCCTGGGAGAGATCTTTTTAAACAGAACTCTTCCAGCCCTGTAGACTGCCATCAATTCCTCGTTAGTTATCAGCCTGGTCCATTACAGACGGATAACCGGGCCAGGAACCTTCCCTGGTAGCGATATATTCGAGACCGAGGAGACAGACACGCGAGTTTGCCTTGATCGGGGCAACAGAACAGCTCAGGATCGAAGTTTATATATTTAATCGCCTTGTGAGCGCACTAGACAAACAATATATACATAAGTGATACAGCTATACAAATACTGGTCAGAGGAGCAAATACAGATAGGATATCGGTACAGACAAAGAAACAGCAAGACCTTAAAGGGAATGTGTTACCAAGGTTTTTTTTACTTATTAAAACAAGATATTGATCCATATTCTTTTCTTCTGAGCCATTTTAATTTTCTGATTGTAGATTTTTCAATTCAGTTGTCTGTATATGATTGTGGGGACAGCTTTCTTACCTGAGCTGCTTTTAACAGCATTTAGAGAGATGCGTTACAGCAACTTCATGAACATAGGAGCCTGTGAACAGGAGCAGACTCACTGACTTCTATGGGAGAGTTTATTAGTCATGCTCTGTGACCTGGGAAGAAGTCAGTGTGCAGGGAGGTGGGAGAGGGAGAGCTGTGACATCTCCTATTGTGAATGGTAGATTATGTGTTAACTATATGCATTGAGGTCACCTTTCAGTCTAAACCTGCTTTTACTGATCATGACCAGACTACTCAAAAATCTCTCTCTACTAAACAGGAAGTGTCAGACTATTATTAGGCCTAGTGGCCAAAGTGAGAACTGCAGGACTTACGAATTTTTAAGAAACATTGAAAGTGATATGGAACATTTAAAAAAAACAAAAAACATAACCCAAAATTCTTAAAAAGTGAGTTTAACATAAAAATAAGAATTAAACAATAAGTCATTTTTTGATGACACATTCCCTTTAAGTTAGCTTGGTGTAGGCACACATTGGGGTGTGAATGTGGCTTGCTGGTCCTGGGTGGAAGCTCCTGGCATGGTGGCGCATGTACCCCCCCGTCCAATAGAGACAACCCTGGGTCGAGTTGGGCTTTCACTTTTAACCATACTGGGACTTCCCAAGTCACACTCCTGTCACACCCCTGCTGGTTCCGGCTTCTAACACTGGAATGGGTTGTATTGCGGCAGGGCAATGTCGCAGGTTCATGTCCCTGGTACCATCAGAACCGGGTGGGTCAAAGCTACGACTGGGTACCAAATACTGGGTTGCTACTATATTCCTGGTATCAGTTTCCCTTTTCTCCCTACCCATTGGCTTACAAATGAAGGAATGAAAGCTAAGCATGTGGGCCAATTTCATATTTAAAAATATGAAATTGGGGTTACATCAGGGGCGTCGCTAGGCAGTAATGTTCGGGGCACAAGCCCCGAATAGCCCTGCCTGTGCCCCGAACCTCAGATCGTCGGCAGCTGCATGTGTCTCCCCTGGACGCACATGCAGCTCAGGGTTGTAAGTAAGAGCCTGCGGGGAGGCAGGGAGACTGCCCGGGGTGTCGGGCGCTTAGGAGGGGGAGGGGGCCGGCTGCTCACTCAGTGAAGTTCCTGACTCTGTGCCCTGCAGCCACATCCAGCACAAGAGTCAGGAAGTTCAGCCTCATACAGCGAGTGAGAGGCTCCGCCCCCTGCTGTGCTTGGCTCCGCCCCCTGTCTTGCTCCCGGGTCCCACACCATCTCCTGCTGCAGCTACAGTGATTTTGTTATGGATTCAACAGAAGCTTCCACAGGTGCCCGTATCATGAAGGTCTCAAGTGAGTGAGTAGCCTCACTGTAGAGACCAATGCTAGATAGTAGAATTGTGAAACAACATGACTGTGAACTAAATGTATAACTGTCTATACATGTGTGTATGTGTATACATGTGTGTGTGTGTGTGTGTGTGTGTGTATGTCTATACATGTGTGTGTATGTCTATACATGTGTGTATGTGTATGCATGTGTGTGTATATGTATGCATGTGTGTGTATGTGTATACATATGTGTATATGTATGCATGTGTGTATGCATATGTGTATGTGTCTATACATGTGTGTATGTGTATACATGTGTGTATGTGTATACATGTGTGTGTATGTCTATACATGTGTGTATGTGTCTATACATGTGTGTATGTGTATGCATGTGTGTGTATGTGTATACATATGTGTATGTGTATGCATGTGTGTATGTGTATACATATGTGTATGTGTCTATACATGTGTGTATGTGTATGCATGTGTGTATGTGTCTATACATGTGTGTATGTGTATGCATGTGTGTGTATGTGTATGCATGTGTGTATGTGTATGCATGTGTGTATGTGTATGCATGTATGTATGTCTATACATGTGTGTGTATGTCTATACATGTGTGTGTATATGTATGTATGCAAATGTGTATGTACTGTATGTACACAAATATCACAATATCACCTCATTCACGTGACTAAAACATAATCCTGCCTGTTTGTCCCTTACACATGTAAACTACAACCTGATGATGAATTATATTTGAATAGAATTTTTATACCTGTCATTTGTCAGGGTTGCCTATGTTTTTAGCTGCTGCAGCCAGGCTAAGGCTAGGTTCACACGGCGTAACTGCAGGGTACATTTTGCGGCGTATTTGCACATCAATACACCCAACATGTGCCCCACAATTATGGTAATCCATAGCTCTCATAGAGAACTATGAATTACGTCTGTCTCCTCCCATACAATACGATCGTATCGTACGCCTGGGGAGAGAAGGGACAGGTCACTTCTTCGTGGCGCTTACGCGCCGCTGATGATTGTAGTGAATGGAGCCGGCCCCCCTGAACAACGCGCACTTCCAAAATGCACAGCGTACTGAGGCGTGTAGAGTACATGCGGCAGTACACCATGTGAACATGGCCTAAGGGTATGTTCACACAGCGTACCTGTGCGCACCGCTATACGGCCACCTCCCATCCACTTTCACTTCTCCCCCTGAAAGAAGTGGCCTGTCACTTATTTTTACGGGCGGGTTCTGTGTTCCAGGGAAAACAACCAGTAACCAGAGCCCTCACCGCTATGATTTTACCGTATTTGTGGGGCGCACTTTGGACGCATTACAGCAGTTATGCCCCAAAAATACACTGTGTATGTTCACACCACGTAATGTCGGTCTGTAGTTCGGCGTGTAATTGCGCTTCAATACGCCCGACATACGGGCCGACATTATGGTAATTCATAGGTCTCACTGAGAGCTAGGATTACCCGTTCAGGGGAGAATAAATATCAGAGGGACGCGCTGGCTACAGTTTTTTTTCTGTAAAAATACATGCTGCAGTTCACGATGTGGCGTGAAAAATGCTGTGTGAACTCCGCCCTACTGAGCAAAACTTAACACAAAGGGCCCGGGCCCCGATGTTTTGGGACCCTAGCAACGCCCCTGGGTTACATCATGGAACTTCGGTGCCAGGTGTCTGCCGAAACCCTTTTGATGCTTTGCCTTTTGGAGAACATGTCTACCATGACCCTGGCCAAGGTGCTAACAAAATTGAGGTGAAACCTTTGAGGTTCGACCCCCTGCTGCTTTTGTTTAATTGAGTGCTTCCCCAATGACATGTGTTGAGCAGTGGGGGAGCTTAGGTGACGTTCTGAATCTGGTCCACGTTCTGAATCGTGGACCAGATTCTGTTGCTCCAGAAGAAGCCAATGATTTTGGTATGCTTTTATTTATCATTTATAACTGGCAACTAAGTGGAGGCCAAGGGTTATGTACTGTCATCACCAAATATAGTGACTTTTGTGCTAATCACAGAATAATTCCAAACATAAATTTTGAGCTACTCAAAAATGTGACCATCATAACATCCCGCACTTACCCCAATCGCGCTGGTGTATTGCTCAAGTCGGCTGTCAATCTTGGACACCACTGCGGGTTGTGAAGCTTTAACGCTGAAAGAAAGAAGTTGTTACGTGTGTTATAAATACTCATTTATACTGAGAAAAGCCAAAAATAAAATTGGGGGAGATCTGTGGTCGATACTGGTAAATTAAACTAAAATGACAAATATGGATGAGGAGTTTCTACAAAGCTGCGGAAAGAGAATTTGGATCAACGGGGTCATATAATCACCTTGTTTTGTGAAACTGCTAAATATTCCAAGCTTAGATTTCTATAGGAAGCAGAGTGTTAGGGTTAGGTATTGGGATAGGATTAGAAAAAAATTCTGGTTTGGGACGTTCCGAATCTAACTTTAGGTTGAATCAGTGCTGAACCATACAGGGAGCTATTCAAGCAATACTACTCATTAGGGTCGGTTCACACTATGATAATGAAGTTATACGTCAGGGTACCATGAAAATAGGTACCATGGCGAATACCATGACTCAGCCACCGATGGCCCCTAAGGAATAATAGAGCAGACCTAGCTCAGCGTGGGCTACCTTTGCTCTATAACCCAACGATATACGCATTTCCTACAGGACTACACTATTGAGTCCTGTAAAATAAGCCACTTGGGGCTACGTCTGCTCTATTATTCCCTATGGGGCTGCCTATGCTGCGTCATGATATCCATGGGTTTATCTTTTTTCACTGTACCCTGAAGGATACCTCCAATTCAGCCATTATCATAGTGTGAGCTCACTCTAATACACTCATGTACGAGCGGCTGCTGATAAGTCTTTGGCCTTGTGTTCTTTTTTTGTTTTTTTAGTAATGTGACATCACATGAAAGTCTTACGTGTCTAATATATGTTTTCAAAATTTTGTGTTTGTAGCTTATGGCAACAGTGATCTAGGCACGCGGGAAAACAAAATGGTGCTAGATATTCACAGCAAATGAGAGCAGAGGAGTGATAAAATTCTTGTTTCTGCAAGGAAAGTCCGCAAAGGATATTCATGGTGATATGTCACAGACATTGGGGGATCAATGCCCTTCATATTCTACAGTTAAGAACTGAGTTGCCAAATTTAAAACAGGCCACTTCAGCACCAATGATGAGAAACGTCCTGGACGGCCGAGAGTGGTGGTTGTTCCAGAGATCGGCAATGCTGTGCACAACCTCATACTGCAGAATTGGCGAATTTCAGCTAAAGGAATAGCAGACATCATGGGGATTTCTCGTGAACGTGTTTGTGTCATTATCCATTAACATTTGAACATGAAGAAGCTTTCTGTAAAGTGGATCCCCAAATGTTTGACAACAGATCAGAAAAGCTGCGAGTGAATACTTCCCGATCCATGTGTCAGCGTTTCTGGATTGATAAGAACTTCCTGGATTGACTGGTCACTATGGATGAGACCTGGATTTTTTTTTATGACCCTGAAACCAAGGAGCAGTCAAAAGAGTGGAGGCACAGTGGTTCTCCTCGTCCAAAGACGTTAAGGATGCAAAAATAAGGTAATGGCGTCTTTGTTTTGGAATAAGGAGGGCGTGCTGCTAGTGAAGTACCTTCAAAATGGTTCCACCATCAATGCAAGGTATTACATTGAACTTTGGACCAATTGATGGCATCTCTGAAGGCCAAAAGGCACGGCAATCTTGTTCCTGCAAGATAACGCCTCCACTCACACTGCACAAGCGACCACGGCAAAACTGGTGGAGCTAGGCTTCCAGCTGGTTGACCACCCACCTTATTCACCAGATCTAGCTCCCTCCGACTATCATCTGTTTCCAAACCTGAAGAAACACCTCAAGGGCACCAAATCTCACACCATTTCTGATGCCATGGCTGCTACAGATGACTGGTTTGAGGCACAACCAAAATCCTTCTTTTTGCAAGGCTTACAGAACTTGGAATACCGATGTAAGAAGTGTGTTGACATCAGTGGAGAGTATGTGGAATAAGTGTAAAGTTTCATCTTCCTATCTCGTTTCTTTCTGGTTAAAGCCAAAGACTTATCAGCAGCCCTTCGTACAACCAGCCTATTCCTATTAATGAGCCACAGCCTATTAACAGCGGGATATCCTACTACCAAAACCACTAATTGTTAACCCCCACCTTCTATCACACACACATTTGTCACTCCCTACACTAGGGCACTCACAGGCACTTATCTGTATATAGATGTACAGTCATGGTGGCAGGTTCACCAAATTTTTATGTAAACCTCCCCATATTTATAAAGCATGGCTGGGCCATTGTAAGTTTAGCACTTCTCCCCCTTTGTTTCCCCCAGGCACCCTCTTAGATTGTAAGCCCCCGCGATCAGGGCCCTCACACCTTGTGTCTCACCTGTAAGTAGCTTTCACTGTGTAATGTCTGTCTTTTGTCTGTAATTATACCCTCTACATTGTAAAGTGCTGCAAAATATGTTGGCGCTATATAAATAAAGATTATTATTATTATTATTATTATTATTATACCGACATGGAAAACCGGCTCTGTCAACAGCAGCTTGATAACTTTTTCAGCTATCTTTAGGACATTGTTTTTTAACATTGCACAAAAGTCCATAAAACAGCAAATGAAGTTAATGAAGATCTGACAGAAGGATTTGAATAAAAAGTGGATTCAGCATGTAACCATGTATTTCACTTTTCGGCTTGTTATTTCCACCGCACCTTCCAGAATGATCATTTTATGGCGCACCTGTATACATCGATTTTCTACGCTTTCTTTGGTTAGGAAAGTGTTACGCTCGTCATGACTTAAATGCTAACAGGACGCCAGGTGTCGCTTGCTTTTATGGAGGGCCGGCCGTATTATTATGACTAACTGTATACAGAAGTGTAATACAACAATCAGCAATTTCCTTTGACTGCTTAAGTTGTAGATAGCATCACACAGTAAAGATGGCCGCCCGGGCGTCTGAGAACTCTGTGGCCGGCTTTAATCATAGAACAAAGCCTTCGTTTACAGCGCTTGTCACCCCTTAATGAGCGGACGCCTGAGAACAGAGTCATTCCTCTGAGAGTCAGGAAAAGAGGAAGGGAACCAAAATGCAGAAGACAATAAAATTATCGTTTGTATTGATGTCAGGGGCTATCGAGCCCTGTAAGTTTGTGTGAGTTTTGAGTAACTTATTCTATGATTGGTGTTCATTTTGTGGAAGCCCTTTAAGTATTATGGAATTACATTACAAGCAGCTACTTAAAGGGGTTGTCCTTTTTTCTGCTGATCAGGAGAGATGGAAGGAATGAGAGTAAAAAAAAAAAAAAAAAAGTCATCTGTGAAGCCCTTGCCACTGACAGCATGTTCATTGGTCACACAATACTGAAGCTACTCATAGACCTTAGTGGTTATGTGCCACTCACACGGATAAAGCTAGTGATTGGCTATGATGTCACATGACCAGTGAATGTAGGAGCGGCACAAGCTTTTAAGTGAGTTTTTAACCACTCCTGACCATCATAGACCTTTTTGAAAATAGTGGACAACCTGTAATATACATCCGGCGAACAAACTTCACCAACTCTATGCAAAAATATGGTGGAAAAACCCCAGTAACGTTTTAAAGAAGCATTCCCATCTTTGATATTTATGTAATGTCCATCCTCAGGAATGAAGAGGTGGTCAGTCAAGACTGGCTTATTGCTCGCTTCAATGGAAGTATAGCCAAGCTGTCCTCAAAACTTCCATTGAAGTGAACAGAGAGAACTTCACTTGCATAGACCCCTCTTTTTCCATGGCCCAATCATGGATGTGGTAAGGGGACTTCAGCGAACGAAGAGGTGGCCAGTCAAGATTGGCTTGTTGTTCACTTCTATGGAAGTATAGCCAAGTAAATGGGCTCAGCTGTCCTCAAAACTTCCACTGAAGTGAACAGAGAGAGCTGCACTTGCATAGACCCCTCTCTGTTCCATGGTCCAAACATGGATGTGGTAAGGGGACTTCAGTGAATGAAGAGGTGGCCAGTCAAGATTGGCTTATTGTTCACTTCTATGGATGTATAGCCAAGTAAACGGATTTAGCTGTCCTCAAAACTTCAATTGAATTGAACAGAGAGAACTTCACTTGCATAGACCCCTCTCTGTTCCATGGTCCAAACATGGATGTGGTAAGGGGACTCTAGCGAATGAAGAGGTGGCCAGTCAAGATTGGCTTATTGTTCACTTCTATGGAAGTATAGCGGACTAAATGGGCTCAGCTGTCCTCAAAACTGCCATTGAAGTGAAAAGAGAGAACTGCACTTGCATAGACCCCTTTTTGTTCCATGGCCCAAACATGGATGTGGTAAGGGGACTCCTATTCTCAAGATAGGTGTGGGCCTCAGAGATGGGACCGGCATCTAACAGACATTTATAGCTTATTCTGTGGTTATGCCATAAATGTCCAAGATGATAATACCCCTTTAAAGGGTTGTCTCAGGAAGGCAAGAGCTATTAGGACATTTAGAGGTCACCGCTAAAGACCTCCCTGTAGGAGCAAGAACCGAGAACCACTCTCTGAGAGCATCGTCAGACCCAATTCTACATTTCTCTTGCAGGTCTCTCTCCTGGATAATGAATATCACTGTACATCATCCCGTTTACTGTATGTGGTTGGCTGGATAAGGCATCGATTATGGATTTTAGATCCTCCACATATACTTTATGATGCCTTGAGCTTATGATCCCTACAGTAGATGGTTCTTCACCCGGGACAATAATTTAGTTTGCGATCCTAGCGCTATATCTAAATAATCTAGAATGGCCATCAGCATATAGGACACTTCCCCCAGCATAACTCTCATCATGGAAAGCTGTTCATGGGTTATATTATCACTCACCTTTTCTGGGCCGACCGATTCAAAAATTCCGCCCGTTCCTCAATCTATAATAGAAACATAATAAACTTTTAATATTTTACACCAATCATACATGTCATTTTATGTATTTATTTCCAAGGATGTCTGCATCATCAAGGTACTGCTATGGGGTTGATACAGAGAAAGGGGGCCAATGCAGTGTCTTTCTTGCCACCTCCAACCTGTGCATGACTGCCCTTTCCCGTGGAAGTGCTTTGTTACCGAACAACGGGTGTAGAGAATTGCCCTTAGCGTCACAGAAAAAGGGTGAAGGGGGAAGTAAGCCTTAGATTTAGCAGCATAATGGGGGCTCATTGTGATTTTTTTCTGCGCCCCCCTCTCCTGTATTAGTCAAGGTTAAATTCATAGAACACTAAAACACATCAACTCAAGCAAGTTTGCACACCCATGCAAAGGAAGAATAAAAATCTAATAATTTAATGATAGCTTATGTTACATGTAGAGAAGACTTAAGTGTAGGATTACATTTGAAGAAAAGGTGGTAATTCCAGATTTTACAAAACTGATTTCTTTCAATCTCACTTTTATTAAACAGCTTGGCTTGGACCGGCCCCCCAGGGAATCAGGGAAAACCATAGCAGTACTCTGGTCATGGTGGGCCCATGGAAGCTGATTTTCAGAGAGGAAGGCTGAAAGCAAGAGACATATGCAGCATGTACAGTAATTTACAGTAGTTGTAAAATGGGCTCCAAGCATTAACTCCACTGGTGGCCCCAAGAATCAACTCCATTGGTGGGCCCCAAGAATCAACTCTGTTGGTGGGCCCCAAGAATCAATTCCACTGGTGGGCCCCAAGAATCAACTCCACTGGTGGGCATCAAGAATCAACTCCACTGGTGGCCCCAAGAATCAACTCCACTGGTGGCCCCAAGAATCAACTCCACTGGTGGCCCCAAGAATCAACTCCACAGGTGGCCCCAAGAATCAACTCCACTAATGAGCCCCAAGAATCAACTCCACTGGTGGGCCCCAAGAATCCACTCCACTGGTGGGCCCCAAGAATCAACTCCCCTGGTTGGCCCCAAGAATCCACTCCACTGGTGGGCATCAAAAATCAACTCCACTGGTGAACCCCAAGAATCCACTCCACTGGTGGGCATCAAGAAGCAACTCCACTGGTGGGCCCCAACAATCCTCTCCACTGGTGGGCCCCAAGAATCAATTCCGTTGGTGGGCCCCAAGAATCAATTCCGTTGGTGGGCCCCAAGAATCAACTCCATTGGTGGACATCAAGAATCAACTTCACTAGTGGACATCAAGAATCACCTTCACTGGTGGCCCTTAGAATCAACTCCATTGGTGGGCCCCAAGAATCAACTCAACTCCACTGGTGGGCTCCAGTCAAACAGCCCATGGTTTCTAAAACACTGAAGTCTGCTCCACATGTATTACCCAGAATAGACTGCCACACAATGCTCATATATACATTTTCATTTGCTTTTTATTGTAATTATCATAATTCATAACGAATTTCAACTGCAATTTCTGACCATTAGGTGGCAGCATGTTACACTAAATTCACCATTACACTTCACACAACACACATTTTATTTCAATAACATACACTGTATAAAATCACAAAGTACTTCTGTAAAAAGGTAAAAAAAAAGAAAATTATTTACTGGAAATATGTCAGAATATTGTCACTATGATAAATTTATCGACCATAAAGAAGTCACAGAAAACAAACTTCATTCGTTAATTGATTTTGGCCCTTTACGTTCCTTGTTTTGCAGCATGGTCTAGAGCAGACCTGGGCATTGTACAGTCCACGGGCCACATCTGCCCTCTAACTAGCTCTGACTGGTCCGTGTGAGATTTCCCGACATTACACGCAACTCAGTAGTCCCCGGCGCTGCCACCATGAGCCGACCTTTAAGGTCCCAAGTACTGTAGATACCGGTCGCTAAGCTATCGGCTTGGGACCTTGGCGCTGGAGCCGGGGACTAACTGTATGTGCTCCACAGTACAAGCAGGCTTGAGGCTCACCGGAGTACATAGCACAGGTGGCGTGAGAGTCATAGCGCAGCCTGATGACGTCACGCCGCCTGTGCAGGAAGAAGACTGAGAGCAGCAGGAGCTTCAGGGAGCAGTGGAAAGGTGAGTACTGTTAGTTTTTTATTTTTAATTAGCCATCTACCTGCTGTGAGACATATAACCTGCCTATATACCTACTGTGGGAACTATATACCTGCCTATATACCTACAGGGGACCTATATACCTGCCTATATACCTACGGGGGGGACCTATATACCAGCATAGATACCAAAGGGGGGACCTATATACCTGCTGGGGGACATATATACCTGCCTACATACCTACTGGGGGACCTATAACCTACCTATACATGTACTGGGAGACATATAACTTACTGGGGCACCCTAATACCTACACTGGGGGACATATAACGTACTGCGTTGTGAAGTCGCTAAAGGGGTTGTCTCACTACATTGATTCGTCTTACCTCCGTCCTGTTTTCTTGGTTTCATTTTGAATTCAGGGGCGTGTTTACTAGCTTCTACTAGGCTGCAGTAGAAGCCAGGTCTGTAGCTATAGCAACCAGTGCTGGCAGCCTATCAGGAGAGATCAAACAGGTCTGTAGCTATAGTGACCTGAGGAGTTTGATGCAGCCCATACAAGGGGGGATATCTCAGAATAGTTTTAGGACACTGTTAATGGACACATATTGCAAAGTGACTTGTTTTTGCAAGATCTTTAACATAAAAAGCAATCCTTGTAGTGAGACAACCCCTTTAAAGCTTCAAGTCGAATAATAAGAGCTTAGCAATCGACTCCGGGGTCTACACAGTTATTGGGTAGAACCAAGTTAAATATATTAGTCTGGCCTGCTAAAACCATTCCAATTTCGCATGTGGCCCCATGGGAAAATTAATTGTCCACCCCTGGTTTAGAGGATGAGTGGTCTGTGACCTGTGGCTGTATTTATAAATGTCCTCAGCACTCACTAGTGTAGGGGCCTAAAATTTGTCAAACCAAATAAAGACGTAGTATGCCCTGTGATAATGCATTCAGTTCATTTATTATTGCCATTATTATTTTTTAATTAAGTCTTTTAAAATAATTGAATAAAAACTCCATGAAAGACGGAACAGGAGGTGCATCTATCCAAGACCGAGTAATGATTATGCATTTAGCCTTCTTTCTGTTACTAATAGACGAAGGCGATGTTCACACGGCTTATTGCCGGCGTGATTGCGGGGCCGGATTTCGCCCCGCAATTACGCCGGCAGCCGTGTAGGGGGTCCGGGGCGGGGGGCCGGCAGCTCGCCCTCCCCATAGACACTCATTATTCACGGTGCGTACACGCCATAAATAATGTGCATGTCACTTTCTCCCCCCTCGGCGGATTCGCCGAGTGGGGAGAAGAGACGTAATCCATAGTTCTCTATGAGAACTGTGGATTACCGTAATGACAGGGACGGATTCCAGCCGTACTGCAGCACAAATACGGCGCGTAGTACGGCTGAAATCAGCGCCCAAATAAGCAATGTGAACGAGGCCTTATACGTAATTGTTTTTAAGATTGTTTGTATTTGTAAATAATGCATTAATATTAGTTTTTTCCTAATCTTCCAAAAATTCCATTGAAAAAGGTCCTAAACCTAACGGAAACGTATGCAAATGGAATCTGTAATCATGCAATGTCAATTTGGAAAACATTATGAATTGTGAAGCCGGACAAAGATAAAATATTCATGTTTTTTGAAAATTATTAATGGAATAATAAAATTTTACAAATCAACTCACGAACTATTTGAATTCATAGAGTGCAGCCTCTTTTTCTTTATTTGTTGTGACCTGTGGCCGTCCAGGTAAAATTCTACAACTTTATGGGAGTTCTAATTTCACAACAGCTGGAGAGCCACATGTTGTAGACCTCAGTCTAGACATTTAGGTCAGATTGTGTACCTCCCCTAGAAGCAACCATGAAGAGGTTTTCTGGTTTGGGCTGAAGTTTTTACTGGTTTCACAGGGTGTGAGTTGAACATAGACAGAAGAAGGCCCCTGTGCAAGAACACTACATTAGGTGGGGCCCTTGACCTCTTAGGCCATGTTCACACGGCTTACTCTGGGACGTATTTCAGCCCGTAATTCGCGCCATAACTGCGCGAATTACGGGCTGAAATACGTCCCAGTCATTACGGTAATCCACAGTTCTCATAAAGAACTATGGATTCCGTCTCCTCTCTCCGCTCGGACAATACAGCGCGGGGGGGAGAGAAGTGACATGCTACTTATTCACGGCGTATACGAGCCGTGGATAATGCATGTCTATGGGGCCGGCGGGCTGCCGGCCCCTCTGCCCCGTCCCGCTCCCGTACACACGTCATAATTGCGGGGTGAAATACGTCCCACAATTAAGCCGTGTGAACATAGCCTTAGTGATAGGTGACTAGTGTTGCAGTTCAGATTCAGGTTGATGTCAAATTTGCCCTAAATCTAATCAATGCGATTCGGTTTTGGTGAAAATTTGGATTTTGGATTAGGGTTTTTAAGAGTTCTAACATCACTTCTGGTTTCCATAGGTTGCAAGGGAAAAACAATGGTGGAATCCAGCACTCCATATAAAAGTTTTCTTTATTCCAAATACATGTTAAAAGACTTTACAGGGCAGGTAGCCAAACCGACACGTTTCGATCAACAGTAGATCTTTGTCAAGGCAAAGATCCATAGGTTACCCCTATTTTTTAAGAACTGAACGTGACATTGGAAATATTGTCACTTCTGAAGTCATGTTTACTCTCCACAACATATGAGTAGCCCAGGGAAACCGAGAGTGAGGTTAGATGGTCCCATCAGAAGTCATGCCGCATCAGGCGCAATGTGAAGCCTGGAATGATGCTGACAGATAAGGTAAATCTTAAAACACCCTAAAAACCCTAGCCTTAACCATAACTTTGGGTTAGGGTTCTGGTTACAATAGAGCATTATATATAGGGTTAGAGATGGGTATAGGGTTACAAAAAAATTCAACTTTAGGATGCCCCGAACCCTAATTATTTTTATAAGCTTAGTTGAACCAGTGTTGAACCGAACAGCACCTTGAGCAACACTGCAAGTGACCCGGCCGCTCAAGTAAATCCCTCTCTGATGTGGTAATTTCTTAGCTATGTATTGATCTACCAGTAATGATGAGCTACATGAATCATTTAGACAGTTCTTTACATTTAAAATGGTAGATATTAGAACAATTTGATGGGGTGGTGGGCCACTTGCCTACAGGGTAGTGCAGGCGGAGATTATGTCTGCCCCTGAGTGCGACTGTGTATTATCGGTGTACTACAACCCCAACCCAGTGATAGTGTAAGCAAATTAGTCAAGGCCACACAACTATTTCAGGTTCTACAATGTGTAAGATAGGGTTAAAATATAGACCCGAAGAACTGGGGGTCTTCATGTGGAGGGCGAAATACTGTGTATTGGAATGCTGGTCCATGCCCTTGTCATCTCCCGCCTAGACTACTGCAACATCCTTCTCTGTGGCCTCCCAGCTAGCACCCTCGCTCCCCATCCTTAACTCTGCTGCTCGTCTCTCTCCTCGCTACTCCCCTGCCTCTCCCCTCTGCCAATCCCTTCACTGGCTTCCCATTGCCCAGCGAATTCATTTCAAGCTACTAACCATGACCTACAAGGCTCTCCATAACCTCTCCCCTACATACATCTCTGCCCTAATTTCCAAATATCTCCCCTCACCCAATCTCCGCTCCTCACAGGACCTTTTCCTCTGCTCTCCCCTTATCAGCTCCTCACACAACCGTCTCCAAGACTTCTCCCGTGCTTCACCCACACTCTGGAACTCACTGCCCCAACACATCAGACTCTCCTCCACTTTCACCAGCTTCAAAAGCAACCTGAAAACCCATCTCTTCAGGCTTGCCTATAACCTTCACTAATCTTGTCACTACTTGTCTGCCCCTCACCTCCTATCTCTTTCCCCCTCCTTGTAGATTGTAAGCCCTCACGGGTAGGGTCCTCTCTCCCTCTGTCGTGCCAATTGTCATTATCACTTATCACTGTACTCATTTGACTTATGTAATGTATGTAACCCCCTCGAATGTACAGCGCCCTGGAATCAATGGCGCTTTAAAATAAATAATAATAATATTGCAATTTAAAGTCAGTTTTTAAATACTCTTTTAGTAAATCTTGAATTGACTAGAGGAGATCCTCCTTCAGATCTTTTATGCATTAGCCAAAGTCACCAGGTGCACAAAGAATGATTCTCACTCTGGAGGACCTAGTGTGTCCCCACAATACATGGAGAGCCTACCGATTTCAATGACAACTATGTAATTCATTATTTCCCCTGTAGAGGCGCTGCAGGGAAATGAAACACATGCTCCCAGGTTCACCATAAATTTCAGCTGATTTCTGTGGTTGTCAGCTTATTGCCAGGAGAACCTGGTAACAAAAATGCATTGTCCAAAGTGAACAATTGGATAAAAACTACAATAGATGGAAAGGCCAATGGGCAAGTGTCAATAAGGAAAAGAATCTGGGTTTGTACCTTAAGAGTTGAACCCTTTGGAGTAAAACACTTGAATGGTTTCTTCTCCTCCGATAACCCATCATCTGGTAGTTTCTGGCGTTTCTCTGCAGCTTCTGCTCGTCTCCTCTCTATTTCTTCTTTGAGTTTCTTCTTTTCTTCCTAAGACAAAAGAAACAAAAAAGTTGTAAAGTTTTTAAAACTTTTTTTGTCCGGTGGAAACAATTTAAGCAATTAACTTAAGGACTATACTGAGTACCAAGTCCCAGAGGTACATGTATTTGGTATTATCCTCCAGCCACCCTAAAGGGGGTAATCCAGTCTATCTAGATAGGAGATCAGTGGGGTCTAACTGCAGCACCCTGTGGATCAGCTGATTGAGGAGACCAGCACTGCAGCCTATACTTCTAATGGCGGCTAGTCAGAGTATTATAGCCCTACCCTAGGGACAGGACTCAAGTACCTTGTATTGCCACTACTAAAGTATGGCAGTTAAAAAGACAAGCACACTAAAGGGTCGGGCCAGTCAGCTGATCGGAGTAGGTGCTTAGATTCGGACACTCACTGATCTAATATTGATTGCCTATCCTAAAGACAGGGGAATATCTCTCCTTTGTGGAGAGCACCATATAGGTGTGTGGAGTTTTGAAATTGCCTTTTTTTTCCCTCCACTAAGCATCTGCATTTATTTTGCCCCTCATCAGTGCAGAGCAGAGTGTACTGGCAGGTTGGGTAGGAGGCAAAGATTCAGCGAGTCGTAAGCAAGTTGCTCTGCACTGATGAGGAGCAAAACCCCGAAACAGCTGTATGCAGATGTGTGATACTGGCTTCGCTAATATCCCTTTTGCTTTTTAAAGATTCAGTGAGTCGGAAGCAAATTGGGGATTTGTTACATCCAATAGAGGGTGCTTGAGCTTCTCAGCTCTTTTCCCATAATGTCTTGTGATATCCTAAAGACAGACCATGAATTTTCTATAGCTCGATGATCCCTTTAAGTCAGTAATCTCCTGTCTGTGGCCTCCTAGCTGATGCTAAACTACAACTCCCAGCATACCCTGACAACAACCGGCAACAACTAGATATCACTGGAGGTTGTACAGGATTAGAAAAACATGGTTGTCTTCTTCTCAAAAACAGCTCCACACCTCTCCACAGGTTTTTTGTGGTATTGCACCTCATCTTCATTCACTTCAATAGAGCTAAGCTGCAATACCAAACCCAACCTCTGCACTGGCATGGCGCTGTTTGTTTAGTAGGTCAGCCAAACTTTTCTTGTGCAACCCCTTTAAGCATGAGAAAATGTTTTCCTCCACTGATCAATGTAACCAAAGACACTATAAGGTGCTCCTACTAATATCTGCATCACACCTCTTCCTTGGCTTTCCTCTCGGCCTCTTCTTGTTTCTTTTTTTGTTCCTCCTCTTCCATAATTTTCCTTCTTCCCTCCCGTTTCTTCTTCAGCTCCTCCAGCTCTACGGCAGCTTCTTGTTGCTTCTGTTTCAGCTTCTCAAACTCTCCGGTTTCTGACTCTCCTCTACGACGCTTGAGTTCGTCGAGTTTCTTGTCGGCCTCCACCTTGGTTCCCGGGTCCTTCTCATCAGAACTTGGTTGACCTTTCGCACCCCTTCAATAGGGAAAAAAACATAATATAATTAAGATAAATTTCCACATGTTGAGCTTTTCTCTTTCCCAAGTCAAGATGCCCTTCTACAAAACTGAAGAAAATTTGGCACCAAGTGATATCTTGTTCCGTAATCCACATAAAATGTCCCGTGAAGGAGGTGGAGCATGACCACAACTACACTCAGCCTGCCCAAAACTTTTAGAAGGAGGTGGTGGATTAAACTGCATTAGGAAGATAATGGTTCTAGATGCTTTAGTTGGGGTTGTCTGCAAGGGTGGGACGATGGGTACGCGAAGGTAGGCAACTGCCTAGGACGCCACTTAATCCCAGGCAGAAAAGGGAGTGCAAAGAGGCATGGAGTGGGCTGAATTTTCCATTTGGGTGGCGCTTTGTGTCTTATTTGCCTAGTTCACCAGAATACCTTGTCGCCTGTGCCAGTAAGGGTATGTTCATGGTCACATGCAGGAGCGTAGCTACAGGGGGTGCAGAGGTAGCAGCCGCTACCGGGCCCAACAGCCTAAGGGGACCCAAAAGCCTTCCTACCACATAAGAAGACACCAGTACTGCAAAGACACATGGTAACTGGGGGCCCTATTTCATTCTTTGCATCAGGGCCCAGGAGCTTCAAGTTACACCTCTGGTCACACGGCTGATTTGGACGCTGAATTTTTAACGTCCAAATCAAGGGTTTGATCAGGTTTTTATAAGGCTTTGATCGGGTTTTCGACAAGGTTTTCCAACACAGTTTTCTTTCTGAACACCCATACAAATTAATCACCAGCGTAAAAACCGTTCTCGAAAAAGCATCAAAACCGTCAAAAGCATCAAAACCGTGCCGAAAACCGCGCCAAGGTTTTGGACAAGGCTTTGAAGCTCTCGATTTAGTTCTATGTGGATTTTCAGCATTGAAAACGCTTAAAGAATTGACATGACACGTCTTTTTCGCTCAAAACAGTGTCCAAAGAAGCACGGAAAACGCATGAACAAACCTCATGCGTGAACTACAACGCTGTTTTATCTAGGAATCAATGGAAATGAACTGCAGGCATTTTGGAGTCTTTTTTTACGCTGTTTTGGGTTAGAAAACGCTCTGAAAACAGCGTCCGAATCAGTTGTGTGAACTTACCCTAGGGGTGGGGTAAAGGTAAACCAGGATGATGAAAAGGCAACCTCAGACTTACCCTGCTGGTCTGTGTTTGACCGTTTAAGAAGCCGAGCCTGAGACCCGCTTGTAAATTTGGGGTACTTCCCCACACCATACACAACATGGTTTTGGCTGGCTGAATGAGATGCCATAATGCAGCTTTCCTTTAGGACACCAGCTATTTAAGGAGTCTTGTTAGCAATGCTACATGGGAAAACACTAATATGCATGGGTGTCTTCCAACTCTCCAAGGGAATGTTGGACTTCTAGAGGACTGTGCCAGGAGTAGTGTTCCATTTCAGAATTGGGTTTGGCTCGAACCAAAGCTACCCAAATTTTGCCAGAACACTATCATTCCTGGCAACCAATCAGTGGCCTACCAGTCAGGAAGCAGATGTAGGCAGGTTTCCTATTGGATGCCTCACTGAGGTGTTCAACAGAAATTCTGCCTACATCTGGTAAAAGAAAACTACATACAGCACAGGAAAATCACAGAGAACATCACAAATAGATGAATGAAGACTCAGGCAAGACCTCTGAGGTTGTATTTTTTTCCTGTTTTCTGGACAAGCCTTTATAGGTAATGTGTCACATTGAACATGATTTCTGATTAGCAGGCAACATATTCTAGCTTAGGAGGAGCTGAGCAGATTGATATATTATTTTGGGTGTAAAAATTGAGCAGAACTTCTTACTTATTCATTTAAATTTCTGCTTACTCTGGGTTAAGGAGTCCAGTAGGCGGTCTTAGTGATTGACCACCTTTCATGTATAGGTGTATCTACATAAATAGCTGTCAATCATTAAAAAGACCTCCCACTGGACTCCTTTACCTGCAGTAAGCAGAAATTTAAATAAATTAATTAAAACATTGTTCTAACTCACTTCCCACACAAATACATATCCTCTGCTCAGCTCCTCTTGCTCTACATCATGCTGTCAACAGACCAGGCAGTATGTTCAGTGGGACAGGGTTTCTTTAAATATTTATTAGACCAGTGGCTCAATGGGTTTGGATGGTAACAGACATTTTTAAAGCCAAAAATCTGTTCACAGTATTTGTCATTTTGCTTCCAACCAGGTATCTTGCAGCTTATGGCCACAGGGGGCAACAGCAAAAAGAAACCACCTGCTGGGGTTAAAATAAAAATAAATTTGTCATCCTAAGGTATGATGGGCATAAAATCAAAGAAAATGATTTAATTCTTATATTTCCAAAAAAGTTCATTCTACACCATTGATGTTAGCATACTTTGTGCTGAATTGCTACTGTCAGTCTATTCCCTGCCAAGTAATCACACACACTCATGACTGAGGGAGTGTTCAACCCCAGGTGCTGTCATTCTACTCCTGTCCTCTGTGCTCCTTAGCAATTAGTCATACAGTGCAGATAAGTATTTTTTCGTTACCTCCTCCTCCCATAAAAAAAGAAACCTCAATCAGGTATGCGCATTGAGAACACCTTCCTCTCCCCAAATGTTTATTTCCTGCAGGGATTTGAACCTAGGAACCATATGTTGAAAGGAAGAAGTTCTAACCACTCAGCTACATTGTAGCTACTCACCGCTCTTAAAAAAAAAAAGACCTTTGTTTGACCAGAGTGAGCACACTGTGGGGAAAGGCATGGTGACGTCAAGCCTGCTGGGTCACATGATACGCAGTTCATCAAATCCTACACGCCCCCTTTTGAACGCACTGAAAGCTGAAGCAGCACAAACCAGGCATGAAATGCCTTCATGGTAAAACCCCTTTAAGTTGAAGAAAGTGTACTAGCTATTCTGTCATGGGAACAGAACGGCCCTTAAAACTCATTGGAACCTGTCTATGAATTTATCCATGAAAGCCATAGCTGCTTAAGAAATTCTGCTTTCCCAGGCCTCTCTTGGGTCAAAGATGACAAGTTCAGTCCCAGCTTTTTGCAGTGATAAATAAGAAGTGTCACCCAGCAGCTGTGGAGTCTGAACCGAAATGGTTGCGGGAATCTAAATTTTTGACAAGATCAAACAAATTGACTCGGTGTCCATTGAACATGCGTGTTACTTGGTAACCGTTTCCAATGAGCAAGGTGAAGATTTTAGACTCTAGGTCAAAATTCTTAAATTTCTCTGAATGTATGAACGAAATACAATAGATATGCCTGTCATAGTAAATTGTCATATAAACATGTGCTTCTCCCCTTTTGCACGTAGCCCGTGTTAGCCTTGTTTTTTTAGTTTTTATTTCAACTTATTTGTTATTTTTAATAGCCCCATTTAAACCTTTCATTTGTTTTTTTTTTGTGGGGGGGGGATTTGCTGTTATCGTATTGACTTTTTTGGTAAAATGACATGCTGACTTTAGGGCTTGTTCATACACCCTTTTTGGATCTGTTTTGGATCCGAAAATTGCATCCACAAACGCTTCGGCGATCTGATCCTAACTGGATCCAACACGTATCCATCATGCAGCTGCGTGTTTGGATGCGTGTTGGATGCAGCAGGATCGCACCCTATAGTTTATTACAGGGCTCCTGCTGCGTCTTTCGGATCAAGAATTGACATGTCAGTCCTTGGAACGGATCCAAAAGACGCAATGAGACGCACATCAGAGATCACTCGTCTGAACACAGATGCGTGTTTCAAAGGAAAAGCATTGTAAATCACACTGCTATTTATTAGATACATGTTTAGGTCCGTCTAGGGCCCGACAGTCAGATGCAAACACGTATCTAAAAACGTATGTTAACATAGACTCAACAAGCCTTGTGAACATACCCTTAACCTGTAGGTCGGTGGGATTATGGTGATAATAAATTTGTATAGTTTGTTACATTTTACTTGTCTAAAATAAAGGGAAAAAAAATCTCAAAAAACACAAGTTTAATGAAACACACAACTTTTTAAATTTTCTGTCAACAGAGCTGTGCGAAGGCTTGTTTTTTGTGGGATGAACTTTTCATTGGTATTTTAGGGTGCATATAACTGACCACTTCTTTTCACTTAATTTTTTTGGAGGCAATTTGAGCAAAAACAGCAATTTTTACCCTTTTTTCTTCATGTTTGGGATGAATAACATGATATTTTAATAAAAGTTTGGTCTTTAATTGATGAGGTGATACCAATTATGATTATTTATATGTATATATTTCTACTTAAATATAGGAAAGGGCTTTTTTTTCACATTTAGTATTTTTTAAAAATTCTGTTGAAATTTTATTACATTTCTTACTTTAACCCCTTAAGGGCCCTGCGGTTTTTTTTTTGGTGACACGTTCGTTTTTCCCTCCTCGCCTTCCCAGAGCCATAACTTTTTAATTTTTTCCACCTACATAGACATATGAGGGCTTTTATTTTGCGGGACAAGATGTACTTTCTAATAGTGTTATTCACTATACTATAGAATATACTGGGAAACCGCAAAAAAAATTCCAAGTGGGACAAATTGTGAATAAAAACTTATTTTCACCATGTTTGCGGGGGTTTTACTTTTAAGGCGTTCAATCTTCGGTCAATACAATGTGTTATCTGTATTCTACAGGTTGATACGCATCCGGCAATACCAAACATGTAGGGTTTCCGTTATGTTTTGGTACCGTAAAAAAATTCCAAACTTTTTCTATTTTTGAAATTTGCGCAGTTTGTGCGACCAATAATTTTTTTTACTAAAACCTACGGATGTCAGTGAGGTGGCATTTTTTTGTGTAAAAAGTGTACTTTTTATCGCTAGCAGTTTGGAATGCATGCGACTTTTTTGATCACTTTTATTCCATTTTTTAAGTGACGTAAAATGACCAAAAAACGCAATTTTGGCGTTTGGAATTTTTTTTCTTCTATGGTGTTCAGCGTACGGGATAAGTGATGTTATATTTTTATAGATTGGACTTTTTCGGACGCGGCGATACCAAATTTGTGTAATTTTTTATATTTTATTGTTTTTATTTGTAAAATGGGGAAAGAGGGGTGATTTGAACTTAATACTTTTTATTTTTTTTGTACTGTAAAACTTTATTTATTTATTATTTATTTTATTTTAACATTGAGGCCACCTATGGTGCTTGACCACTAGGCAGCGCGATTGTCAATACAGCCTAATGCATTGCATAGGCAATTCATTACACTGTACCAAGATGGCGGTTTCCCCACTTCCTGTCTGCGGACAGAAGTGGGGCAAACCAGGACATGGGAGTGGAGGAGCCTTCCCAAGGCTCCCCGTTGCCATGTCCAGGGGTTGGATCGCTGCAGCTATGCTGCGGCAGTGCCGATCACCCTTAAGATCGGTGCAGGGCCGCGGCATCTGAAGGGTTAAACAGCGCGGGTGGGTGGGCGACGATGCCCGTTCGCGCTGTAACGGCAGGGTGGTAGCGGCGATTAGCTGCTAACACCCGGCGGCTGTGCGGGTCGCGGAGCGATCCCCCTGCAAAGCCCCTTATGGACCCTGGGACGTACTCATACGTCCAGGGTCCTTAAGGGGTTAAGGGTATGTTCGAACAGCGTGTTGGATCCGTTCTTGGATCCCCTTATAGGTGAATGTTTTTATCGGTGTTTCGGACCCTAAATGGACCCAAACACGCATCTAACAATGTGCAGTGTGATTACATTGCTTTCAATGTAAAACACACATCGGTGTTCAGACGAGTGATCATCGATGCGTGTTTACATTTGTCTTTCTGATGCGTCTTTCGGATCTGTTCATGTCAATTCTTGATCCGAAAGACGCAGCAGCCCCTATTTAAAACCATAGGGTGCATTCCTGCTGCAGCTCAAACGCAGCCAAACACGCACATGCGTGTTGGATGTGTACTGGATGCATTTTGGATGCGATTTACGTAGCTCTTTTGAATGCATTTTTTGGATCCAAAACGATCCAAAAATGGATCCAACACGCCGTGTGAACATACCCTAAAACTAAAATATCTTACTTTACCAAGAGAGACTGCAATCTTGTTTGATACACTGCAATACTTCTGCATTGCAGTGTAATGTACCTGATTGCGTCTACTTCTGCCTTCTCACTTTGTGTCATGATTACAGTATGTAACTGCTCATTATTCTCCTAACTAGACAAATTTACATTTCTATTGTTCTAGATTATTACCGACATGGAAGTGATATCATAGGAATACACGTTTAAGTGGTTCAAAAAAGTGCATAAGAAAGCAGTCAATAACTCCTCTGAAGGGAGGGCCTCCAAATACAGTATTTCCCAATCCCCTAAGCCACAAAACCCCACAAGGGTCAGGTATCAACGACCTTCAATAGCTGAAGCCTGAACTCTGAAAAGTGATTAGGGCAATAAACTCCAGAAAAAGTTTGCAACTAATCTCTTCTCCGTAAGAAAGCTGGTTACAGCTCTAAGTCAATTCACGATCTTCAAAGAGCCTAGAATTTTTTTTATTTTACCTAAAAAATGTACTATAACTCCAAATATGGATAAAACATAAAGGAACATATTCCTCATGTTACACTAACCCCCCTTGGAGGGAGAAAGAAGAACGTGAGTAATACATGCTCTATATTCGAAAGAGCCAATGGACCCACAAGCTGAAGGATGTCACCTTACACATACTTGTAAGGGAGGAAGAGATCAGACATCAATCGGGCTGGAATGTCCTACTCTTTTGCAAAACCAGACATTTTCCTTATTCTCACACAAGCAAATATGAATCTGTTTGGTTTATGGAGAAGTCTTACCCAAACTTGTCCATATGTTTAAGCTTCTGTGGCGTAACTTCGTGTAAACTTTCTCCATTTTGAGTTTTGGTCTTGCGTTCCCAGCTGGCCTTTAACTCTTCTTTTCCTCCCTTATCTTTAAAGGATTTCTCCTCTTTAATCTGAATGGAAAAAAGATTAGAGGCAAAAAGACAAGAAGTTAATTTTTTGTAGAACATAGTGTAAACCCTAAGTTATGAATAGCAGGAATCCTCCTGCCATCTGATCTTCTCCTGCTTCCTAGATGAGGCAGTTGCCACGCAAGTTGGACTCTCAGCTGGCCATGCGGCACATATGAGCTCAGTTAGGGGGAATTATTGTTGCTAGCACACTACAATGCCGAGTTTCATTTGCTGGCTGGTGCGAGTATACTGTTAAGCTGAGAGTTTGAGTTTTGTGACCTACCTGCATTCTGTTTCTAGTATCCTATGTATTTAGTTCTGTTGTGTCTTGTTTTGTTTTCCTGTACTCAGTTAGCTAGAGCCTGTTAGTCTTTAGTTCTCTGCTGCTTCTGTTCTGCCCCATGTCCATCTTTCACCATGATCTATTCCCAAGTTTTCTTTGGTAGTTCTGTGATGTTTTGCTTAGGGTCAGCATAGCTGAGGGGCATTGGTAGGGATATCGTCATAGATGGAACAGGGCAAGGGGGTCTGGTGTTAGGGACGGTGCTAGACAGGTTTTTAGGGACAAATTAGGGAAAGTTAGTCATAAGGTTCAGGTATTGCTTAGTGTTTTGCTCCTGGATTGAAGTTATTTATAATTCCATCTCTATCAGTGCCCTCATCATCATCCATCTTGCTTTCCGTCTTCTAATGGTTCCAATGTTTATTTTTTATAAATGCTTCATATATTACTTGCATGTTACTACTGTTTGGCTTCTCTCCGTTCCAAGTTTATGGCATCCATGTCAACTAGCATCGTTACACCCTACCCACTAGAGAAATGACTACCAGCAGTCATGTCCCCAAAAACTAGCCTTATGCACATGGTCCTACTATTGCTCCATACATTGTACTTTAACCATATTGGTCTGTGGGCCAATAATGTAATTCTATATTCCTCTGATTTCATATGGAGGCATACAGTGAAAACAATTGCACCATGCGCTATCGAATTCCATGATATGATGCTATATGGGGGAACTCTATGGCAACATATGGAGTGCCAATCCCTCTATGGTATGGAACTGTAAGGACTAGTGGTGTTTGTAGCACCTTACACTATGGGCCACATGTATGAAAACTGTCTTGGTCTAAGACTTTCTTTGTTGCCCATAGCAACCAATCAGAGCTCCCCTTTCATTTCATATAGTGCTCTGAAAAAAATGAAAGAGGTGCGTTGATTGGTTGCTATGGGCAACAAAGAAAGTCTTAGACCTAGACAGTTTTCATACATGTCCCCCTAAGTGCCTGTGTCTTGGGTCTTTGCCTGATTCCCAAAATCTCTTATCAGTGATGATCACTACTTTCGAATGTATTTGCCTCTTTATATGTGTCATTGGTATCTTAAAAGTCTGCCTACACCCCCGGGAGAGACTCTATGTGCTGCCATATGTACTCCATGCACATTCCATAGTGGTCCACAGTGGATACAGTCCAATACCTCCAGGCAATGGACCTCAACTAACCATGCTCTATCAGCTTTCTAACACCATAATAAATTAAATTCCCTAGGAGCCTATTATTAAAGAGGTTGTCTAGAAAGAAAACATCAACGACAACTATCCTGTTATGAAGCTTTGTATGAATAGAAGAGAGTCCTTCATTCGAGACCTATGTCGATCTACTAAAGCATTGAAAGGCCGTAGAAAGGAACTACAAAAGAATATGTTTTGACCTGGAGGACATATTCATGCATTACTTAGCCCTGATATGAATGAGAACTGTGTAATTCTTCATTTCACCTGTGGTGGAGGAGTGGAGAAATTGAACATTTGCATGTTCAACCTTCCGTCGGCTTCCTCTACTGTCAATGTACTGGGCGACGGCAAATCCGAAAGCCAATCGCCAAAAACCATAGTACGCCGATATTAAGATACCATTGAATTTTCTACTATACTTTAACATTAGCTGTGTAGACGCAGCCTTATGGTCAGAACTATATCTACTTACCATATTAGGACACCAGTTGCACCATTTTTTGTGTTTATAATAAAATGTAATGCAGCACAGTTGGTTATTTTTATGGAGTAACAGATTAGTCTTTGAAGTTTTAAGAAAGATCGGTTGTTATAGTATATATTAAAATACAGAATACTGCTGAAACACTAGACTGAGGGAAAAGAGAAAAGTAGACCAAAAAGTACAACTTAAAGGGGTTGTCTCACTGCAAAGATTGTTTTTTATGTTAAAGATCTTTTAAAAACAAGTCACTTTGCAATATATGTCAATTAACAGTGTCCTACCTATTCTGAGATATCCCCTCTTGTATGGGCTGCATCAGCTCCTCAGGTCGCTATAGCTACAGACCTGTTTGATCTCTCCTGATAGGCTGCCAGCACTGGTTGCTATAGCTACAGACCTGGCTTCTACTAGGCTGCAGTAGAAGCCAGGTCTGTAGCTATAGCAACCAGTGCTGGCAGCCTATGGAAACACACCCCTGAATTCAAAGTGAAACAAAAAAAAAAACAGGACTGAGGTACCTGACTGAATCCATGTATTGAGACAACCCCTTTAACACAGTGATATCTTACTTTTAAAGGGGTAAGGACCTTTTTAGGTATCCTGGTGTAGGGAAAAGAAAACATGTGGACCAGCTTACTCTTGTGACTCAAGCCTAAGATGCACTTTTTCTACTTAGTTAAGATGGCCACTTTGACAATAGGAAATGCAGCCATATTGGTTATAGCGGCTTCCAGTACATGAAAAATTAATCTTAAATGTTCCCAGGGTGGAAAAAAAAAGTTATACTTATCCACCTGTCTCCAACTACTGCCGCTCTGCAGCTCTCCGGGACTCGCTCTTCTTCACTTTCGGGTTCTCGTCCAGACACGCATAAAAGGCTTGAGCTCTATTAACTTACAAAGTAGCTTGAGCCTATCCTAAGTGTAAGGATGAGAACCCGAAGGTAAAAAGGAGCGGCTTTTACGGAGCAGGGTACAAGTAGGTAGATATAATATCGTCTTTCTTTGTATCCCCATCATGTTCCTACTATTTAAGATTAAGTTTCCTCTACTGAACAATCTCTTTAAAGGGGTGTTTCCACAAAGTACAGTCGACGGCCCAGGTGGGCTCTCAGCGAGCTGCGAGTTGAACGTGTACAACGACCAGGGGGGCATCCTCTCCATTCACTTCTAGGGGAGCTCCCAAATATATTCGATTGTACTAGCTCTGCTATATTGAGAGCCCCTGTAGAAGTGAATGAGGAGGACTTCTGCAAGGGCCACCCTTCTCATTTTCATGCACGGTCGGCTCACAGACAGCTGCAAGGTGACCGTGGGCGAGGATCAGAAAGAGGCAGATGTCCTCTCCATTCAATTGCTGCCCTTCTCATTTTCATGAACGGTCGGCTCATAGCTAGCTGCGAGATGACCATGGGCGAGGATCAGAAAGGGGCGGCCATCCTCTCCATTCAAGTGCTGACCTCATCATTTTCATGCATGGTCAGCTCATAGCTAGCTGCGAGATGACCATGGGCGAGGATCAGAAAGGGGCGGCCGTCCTCTCCATTCAAGTGCTGACCTCATCATTTTCATGCATTTTCATCTCTACCTGAGAGCCAACCTGTGCAATCGACTTTACCTCGTAGGGACACCTCTTTAGCACAAACAACATAAACATTATTTTTTTTCAAATTGCTATGTGACCAGACAGTTACCTCCTCTTTTTTGAAGCCAGGACGACCTTTATCATCTTTTTTAGCTTCAAATTTATTTTCTTTGTCTTCTCCCTTTTCATGGCATTTGACAGATTTGAGAAAAATCTATGAAATTACGAGCAGACAAAGGTGCATTCTTGCATCTGCAGGCAATCTAGTGCTTGACAAAATGGCGGTGTGTTCAACCGAGGGTGCATTTCTGCTTTCCGCATGCCTGGACTCGCCAGTTTTACCTACATGGTCCCTAATTATTGTATATAGGCAATGACATTAAAAAATGGCTACCTGCTAATTTTTCTCAAAAACAGTAAGGTCAGCCAGCAAAAAATAACCATCTATGTCAGTCATGGATAAATCTAGAAGATCTAGGAGCCAGCAGTATAGTATAGCGCCAGACAAAGTGTCCAGCAAATGGGCAGGGTGTCCAGCAAACGGGTAGGGCATAGATGATCCTGGCCAGAGGCATATGTATGTTCAAACTATATCTATAACAGTGCTCACTCATATTATGAGTCACTGGTCATGCTAGTGTCTTTTTACCTGGAAGAGAGGCCTTTGGGCTCCCTCAAATGCCTAGGTGTGACTGCTACCTCTACACCCAAGATAGCCACATACCTGATCTTGGCCTTACAGTCACTCTTTAGTATTCAAACCATGAGCTTCCCTTTAGGGCAGTCATGGAAATGTCCTCACCTTCCAATTAGAAGTAAAAATGGTGTATCTTACTCTGTCTCTTAGTCACAGCAGGTCCCCTCACACCATAGTAGTCATAGCAGTCTACCTTTTCCAATAGATATCCCATTAGAGCCATCCTTTGTCTTCAGTGATAACATATAACTTCATGTTTTTGGCCCCAGATGGGTTGATCTCTTTTTAAAGGACCATTCCAGGTTTTTTATTTTTCCATTAGTTCATGAGAAATTGCTTTAGGTGCACTGTAGAGCCAGTAACATTGCTTATCTGCAGCTGAATACAGGATTTCTGGCTGATGCAACAGACTCTTTTAGCTCACATGACCTGCTCTCTTATTAGCTGAAAGACACTTAGCTTTTGAAGCTGATAGAAAGTATGGCTCTCTCTGAGACTGACTTTGAACCTTCCATTGGAATGTATAGAGATATTCCCTTCCGGGTTTAAGGAACTCAGAGTGCAGGTCACATGACCTGGTGGCAGCAGTGAGAAATCCTGTATTCAGCTGCAGATAAGAAAAATTACTGGCCTTGTGCACCTAGAAGCAATTTCTAATGAACTAAAGAAAAAAAGGGGGTGGTCATATAATTACATGAAGAATGGGAAGATACATTTTCTTATATCGGTCTGATTCGTCCAGATAATGGTATGAAATATGGTAGGATTTCACGCTGAAACACTGTGGATGAGAAGCTTGTGGTACGCACCCAAATGCTTGATGCAAGCAGGGCCAAACACCAAAAGTGAGACAAACCAAACCTGTGGCACTCCAAAAATTCAGCTGAACTTCCCTCAACATGCCTTAAGGTCCCGAGAGGGAGGAGAGGAAGTTTTGTCATGCAATCTTAGCAGTGAGAGTTGTAAGCAAGGTGTTAATGTGCAAGTACAAGTCAAGGCGAATGCGCGAGGAAGTGACAGTAAATTTTACAGAACTGCAGGGTGTGAGCAAGACCCAAAGGTATTGCTGCCATTCCATTTTTCAAAACACAGGTGCAAAAAGTTACCAGAGGGTAAAAAATGTACCTGCTTCCTGAGGAAGGCTGGCTGAATTTTGTCCTCCAGCTTCTTTCCTTTTACCTGTTTGTCGGCAGCTTTCACATCTTTTTTCTCTTCTGCTTTCAATTTCTCCTCTTTCTTTTTGGCCTCTAGCCTAGCCTTCTCTTCTGCTGCCCTTTTTTCCTCTGCTTTTTTCTTTTCCTCGGCTGCTTTCCTCTTTTCCTCTGCCTCTAGTCTTTTCCGTTCCTCCTCTGCCCTTCTCTGTTCTGCCTTTCGTTTCTCCTCTGCTGCCCTCCTTTCTTCCTCCTCTTTTCTCTGTCGCTCTTTCTCTTCTGCCTCAACCCTTTCCCTTTCGGCTGCCTCCCTTCTTGCCTCTTCTTCAAGCCTCTCTCTTTCCTCTACTGCTTTTCTCTCTGCCTCAACCCTTTCCCTTTCGGCTGCCTCCCGTCTTGCCTCTTCTTCAAGTCTTTCCCTTTCCTCAGCCTCCCTCCTTTCTGCCTCGATTCTTTCTCTCTCTGCTGCCTCCCGTTGTGCCTCTTCCTCCAGCCTCTCTCTTTCTTCAGCAGCCCTTTTCTCTGCCTCTATCCTTTCCTTTTCTTCTACCTCTCTCTGCTCATGCTCACCGTCCTCAGCTGCCTTTATCACCATCTCCCCATCTGTTTCAACTCTAGCGGTCTCTACAGTCTTAGTTTGGAAAGTCACTTCTACCTCATTCTCTTCTGTATGAGGTTCCTCAGCTGCTTCTTCAGGTTCATCCTCCTTAACCTCAACCTCTTCGGTTTCTACGTGTTCTTCCTCCTCTTCTTCTTTTCTATCATTCTTCTCGAAGGACTTGTCGACAGTTTCAGTCTCCTCGACTTCCTGCTGACCTCTATAAGTCTCAGTATTGTTTTCTTTAGCAGAGGTATCATTTTCTTGGACTTCATTTTCTCCATTTCTGCTGCTTTTTGTGACGGAAATAGTTTCATCTTGTGTAATAGATATGGTGGGGTCTAATTCTTTCTGCCGTTCCAATGCTTCTTTTAGACGTTTCTGACGCCTCTCTTCTCGTTTGGCCAGTCTCTCCAACAATGCAGATTCATCATCCACGGAAAAGTCTGTGTTTGTTATTGAAGAGGACTTGGTCTCTTCTCCTGTGATGCTGTGAAAATAAAAAAAGGATCAGCTCAATATCTGAACATCTAGCAGGACATTTTTGACCATGACCCAAGAAACCTCCCCTTACTGGCAGCCTCCAGAGGCTGGATGAACGTAGACGAAATCTGGTTTGCTTAAACCCACACCCAGTGTCGAACTGTGATGCCTGAGGCCCACCAGTGATGCTGATTCTTGTGGCCCACCAGTTGTGTTGATTATTGGGGCCCACCAATGGTGTTGATTCCTGGGACCCACCAGTGGTGTTGATTTTTGGGGCTCACCAGTAGAGATGATTTGCTTTGTCCACCAGTGGAGTTGATTCTTGGGGCCCTCAAGTGGAGTCGATTCTTGGGGCCCACCAGTGCACTTGATTTGTGGGGCTCACCAGTGGAGTTATATCTTGGGGATCATTCTACATCTACTGTGCATGACTGCACACGACTCTTGCACTTTGCCGCTTGCCCTTGCCTCTTTTTTTGCCTTGCTACCTAAAAGGGGTCCATCGTGCCCATGGGCCCACCAGGAGTTTCCCCTTGTGGGCCAGTCCGAGCCTGCCAAACCATTGATGTTTTAACCACACTTTCCGTGAAGAGCAAGAAGATGGTTTATGAGTATCTATACCTACAAGCTATGGATCTATGGGAGAAAATCCACTTACCAATGGAAATTTGGGCCATGGTTGGAAAATATAAAACACAATCAGATAATTGTCTTTGAGTTATCATGGTTCAATGAGTTAAGGATCAGCTTAAAGGGATTGTCTCACTACAAAGATTAGCTTTCAACATGTTGGGATCACTAAATTAAGACATTTTCCAAATACATTGCTTTGTTCATTTTTTTTTTTGTTGAGGAACTACAAGTGATTTTATCACCTTATGAGGGCGTTCTGGTTTCCCAAGTGACCAACCTGTGTACTTCTTCTCCCCTGCTGTTTTTTCTATCTGATAGCAGGGAGTGAGGTCTTCACAAAGGTCTCAGCAAACAGAACTTCTGTCAGTGAGAGATAGTTTGATATCTGATCTTTCAGACAAAAGACACTAATTACTACTGTTTACTTTAACGCAGAAGCTTCTCTGGTCCTGACAGCATGAGATTTATCTAATTAGGAGAAGTCTGAATACACCGAGCTCATATGCTAATTACAGACAGCTTGACCAGGAAGTGACAGCGCAAAGCAGCTTTATTTCATTCATGCATCCTATGAAACTTTGAGATGAGACAACCCCTTTAGAGAGGTTGTTCAGCATTACAAAAACATGGTAGCTTTCATTAACTAGATAGCAACGCCCATTGACTAGAAACACTGGGCAATCGGCATTTAAATCTGCACAGACATTTTGGAACGGCTATGCAGAGTTTGCCAGTGCACACTAAGGGTATGTTCACACGGCGTATAGCGGCACACACAGGTTATGTGCCAAAGTATACCTCGCCAATATGTCGTGTGAACATACCCTAATTGAGCAGCTGCGTGAGTGGAGAGCTGTCAGGGTTACCCAGGCTCTCCACTAAGAAGGCAGGGATGGTTTATTACGGTCCCTGCCTTCTTGATCGTTGTATGTACAGCGCTCAGTGAGACTTATTGCTTCCCAGCTCTGGCAGTGCCTTGACTGCAGGGGCTCGGTAACTGCATGAGCTGCTGGGTATTACTGGATTCAGATTAGCTCTGCAGTAACTTCATGGGGGTGTTTTTGCCCTATATTTCCCCTGTAACCGGGACTAGTATATCAGCAAAAAAAAAAGCTTTTACAAAATGCTCCCCAAAGATCTTTTTCTGACCAAATTGGGGGGAGGGGGGGGGGGGTGTCACAATGTGAAAAGTAAAATTGTAAAAAAAAAATGCATACAACAAATAAAATTACATTAAAAATTAGTAACTGCCCAAACCGTAACTTTTAGCCCTTAAACTATAAACCACCTATAGATAAATGGCCGTGATAGAAAAGTGACCCAATTGCAAAATGTATTTGAAACTTATTTTAGCAATACCTTTGCTGTAAAAAAAAAAAAAAAAAAGAATAACAAAAAAAGTTAAAAAAAGTCTTTTTTAAAACTATTTTCATGCATATTAAGAAAAAAATCTAATGTAAAAAATTACACAAAAATAAAGCTCAGCGTATCCTGTGTCAAAGGTGGTGCTATTTTTGCAAGAAAGTAGCTATGTTTTTTTAATCCTGGACAACCCCTTAAAGATCGAAAGAGTAGTTTCAAAAATAAAACCGTATCATGGAATAAAGGTGAAAATAACTAGTAGAATAAAACGCATCACACGATAAAGTTGAGTAAATGACCTGGTTCAGGAACTGGTTAAAAAATAGCGCGACCTCTATGACAAAATGTTTCTGGTCTACCAACTCTGCCCCATTTACTCTAATGGAGCGGAGCTGCAATACCAGGCACATCCTGTGTCAGAGGCGGTGCTATTTTTGAAAGGCAGCAGCAATGTTTTTCTAATCCTGGACAACCCCTTTAAGATCGAAAGAGTGGCCTCAAAAGGAGCGTGTACACCTAGATACAAGGCTTTGGAAACCCTTTTCCTCAACTCCATTCCTTTAAGAGTTTTTGGTTATTATTTTTTTATTTTTTACAGAAATGCCAAAAAATTCTCAAAACAGTTGATACTAAAACCCAAAATGATTTATTCTCTTAATAGGTTCATGTCTATCGTCAATGATGGTGGGTCACTGCAATATCGGGGTCCTTGGACATATAAATAACAGGGAATATTTGCCAGAATTTCTTCATGTACAATTATAAAGTGGAGATACGAGCAGACGGTCACTTTCAACCTCCCTTTTAAGCCATTGCTATATTTACATTCTTACGGGTGACTGGAAGTTCTCCAGCTTCGGCTGCTACAGACAGACGTAGTTTTTGTTAGTATTTTCCCATGAATTTTACCATAAGAGGAAAACCAAAAACAATTTTACTTTATAAAAAAGAAAGGTCCCATAGCGGAGATCAACAGGACCCCCATTATGGTGGAGTTTTGCCTCAGGGGACATAACTGATCCTTTTGATGGCCTTGGGCTAATGCTCCACCTTTCTGTTTGCAATTTCTCGGAAGACAACAGATCTCCACAGGATAGAGAGCTATAGCAGACACATAGTACATATACCATGGACCATACTATCATGGTGATTTTGTATTCTCTCTAGGTGTCAAACTACAGACCCTATAGTAATTTATTACCCTGTATTGTAAGGCCAAATCCACAAAAGTTAAAAGGGGGTTTCTCACTACAATGATTAGTTTTCAACATGTAGGGACTGGAAAATGAAGACTATTACTAAATACATTGCTCATTTGCTAATGCTATGGTCAGGAGATGAGAGATTTTATCTGCCCTGAATGCACACAAGTGTCTTTTGGTTACCATCCATATCTCCCTTCCTGATAAGACAGAGAGCAGGGACTGATGTCACCATGGTCGGACAAAACAGAGACTTTATCTCTAACAAGATGAGATTGTTAAAGGGGTTGTCTAACTACAAAGATTAGCCTTCAACATGTAGGGAACACTAAATGAAGATGTTTTCCAAATATATTGCTTTATTCATTTTTTTTTGTTGAGGAGCTACAAGTGATTTTATCACCTTCTGAGCTCTCTCTGGTTTCCCAAGTGACCCAACTGTGTACTCCCCCCCCCCCCCCTGATATTTGTTCTATCTGATAGCAGGGAGTGACGTCATCACACAGATCCCAGCAGCACAGAACTTCAGGCAGTGAGAGCTTGTTTGTTATCTGATCTTTCAGACTATAGACAGTAATTACTGCTTACCTCAGAAGCTTCTCTGGTCCTGACAGCATGAGATTTATCTAATTAGCAGAAGTCTGAATATACAGAGCTCATATGCTAATTACAGACAGCTTGACCAGGAAGTGACAGAGCAAAGCAGCATTATTTCATTCATGCATCCTATGAAATGAGATGAGACAACCCCTTTAACCTTTGAAAAGCACTGGTTTTAACTCCTTGGAGCTCTGTAGCTTTGTCTCCTACAGATTACATCTCCTGCACTTACAGTATGTCACTGTAACATTCAGCCGATTATTGAAAAGCTAAATATGCCAATCGCTGCTTTAGAACCACCCACTGTCTGACCAGGAAATGTGAGTCTGAAGCTGCCTGGGACTGTGTGAAAAACTATGGATGGTGAGAAAACCCTTTAAATTCTATATGGATTCCATCGCAGATTGTCACCGAAATCCAGATATTTATTTTCTCTAAATTATAGTTTAGTAGCTTGGTCTTGGAGATACTGATTATGTTTGATTTTTTATTAAAAATGTTGTTTATATGGTGAATGGGAAAAGGGTGGTTTGATCTTTTAATATATTTGATTTTTTTAAATAATTTTTTTAGTCTCTCTAGGGTATGATCGCTTGCACACCTTATTGTAATACTAGGGTATCACAGCATAGCAGACAATTAGCAGTCTCTTATTACCTACTATTACATTTTTCTCATGGAACATCGCCAAAAACAATCAATACACAGCCAACCTTCTTAAAGGGGCTGTCCATCATTTTTATTAGTTTTTTTTTTTTTAAAACAAAGTCTGTTGAGAGGAGTTAAACACACACAAAAATAAAAACTTATCTGTGAAGCCGCCGCCATTCCAGCACCACCGCTACATTTATTGGTCACTGGCCTCAGTGGTCCATGTTGTTCATGCAGGCAGACCTTGCTACGGCCTGTGATTGCTACATGTGACTGATGAATGTGACATTCAGGGAGCAGCGATGCCGTATGGCAGAGGCTTCACAGAGATGTGTAAGGTTTTTTTATTCTATCCCCTCCCAAAGAAAAGAGCCATCAAGACAACCCCCTTAGAGGGGTTGTCTCACTACAAGGATTGCTTTTTATGTTGAAGATCTTGCAAAAAGAAGTCACTTTGTAATATGTGTCCATTAACAGTGTCCTACCTATTCCTAGATATCCCCTCTTGTAAGGCTGCATCAGCTTCTCAGGTCACTATAGCTACAGATCTGTTCGATCTCTTATTAAAGGGGTTGTCTCGCTACAAAGAATAGCTTTCAAAATGTAAGGAACACTAAAAGAAGATATTTTCCAAATGTATTGCGTTGTTCATCTTTTTTTTGTTAAGGAGCTACAAGTGATTTTATCACCTTCTGTGCTTGCTCTGGTTCCCTAAGTGACCAACCTGTGTACTCCTTATCCCCTGCTGTTTGTTCTATCTGATAGCAGGGAGTAACATCATCACACAGGTCGTGGCCCGCAGTGTGAGAGCTTGTGTGTTATCTGATCTTTCAGATAAAAGACATTAATTACTCTACTGTTTACATTAGCTCAGCAGCTTCTCAGGACCTCAGAGAAGGTAATTTATTTAATCTAGACTGATAAACAGAGAAGTCTGAGTACATGGAACTCATATGCTAATTACAGACAGCCTGACCAGGAAGTGACAGAGGAAAGCAGCATTATTTCATTCATGCATCCTATGAAACTTTGAGACAACCCCTTTAAAGGCTGCCAGCACTGGTCACTATAGCTACAGACATGGTGTCCTCGGCAGCTCATCACTGGCTGGTAAAAATGTCCCTGAATTCAAAAATGAAACTGAGAAAACAGGACTGAGATAAGATGAATCGATGGAGTGAGACAACCCCTTTAAGGAAAGCAAGTACCCTTATGAAGACTCATCAGCCTCAATAGGAGTAGCTCTAAAATAGGCTCGGGCTTGCTCACAGGTTAGCAGGGGAAACCACCTGTGGGCTTTTGGGTATGGTGGGCCCTGGGCATGGTGGGCTCCTTGGTAGGGCAGGTCTAGGGCTGATTTTCCGGGGGTAAGTCAGAGACAGAGTGGCAGAAGGTAAGAGGCAGAGTGCAAGAGTCATTTGTAGCATGTGCAGACATGTACAGTATCTATAGAATGGGCCCCAAGAATGAACTCCACTGATGTGCCGCAAAAATCAACTCCATTGATGGGCCCCAGGCACCCTAGTCTGAAACTGCTCTTAAAAGTGCACTATTTGGATTTCTGATTCAAGAAGATTAGTTACTCCTTTTGCTGGTTTTACCTGTTCTGAGTACCATCATGTCCTTCTGTTTCATCCTTATTCAGCCGTTGCCGTTCTTGGCGGGCCCGCCTGCGTCTCTCTCTTGCGGCTTCTTCTTCATCATCGTCATTTCTCTGGTAGGTTGCTCTACAATAAACCAAAGAAGAAGTTTAGGTCTTCCAGCCCATAACTCTTTGACTGGATGCTAGTAAGATAACAATGGCATTCCCAGCAGAGCATCATGTTGGGAGTTGTAGTGTTGTCCGCGTAAGAGAACCGAGTGATTATACATGGAGATCATCTAGAGTGCACGGGAATTTTATTATCCTGTTCGATGGTCAGGTGGAAAAAGTAGAGTCTTGTCTTGGAACAACAGTATATTATTGTGGCCCTTCTGACCTTAGATGATGGACCATTCTGGTGGTCCCTAATGGTCTACAACATTTTTCATGTTCTTCTAGCCTGGAGCAAGTGTCCTTTAGTAAATACCAATAGCAAACAAAGGTATATAACCAATCTTATAAAGACTATATCACAGTGGGAATGTTCCCCTTTGACTGACCCCCAAAAACAGACAATAGAGAACAATTTATGGAAACCAGCATATCTAAAACAATGACATTGCTCGGAGCAAGCGACCAGATGAACCTTTGAACTAGGCAAAAACCAAAGAACCTACTTGGTCATCAAAGGGCAAACATTTAATGGGGTCAAAAAGTCAAAAACATCTCCAAACATCTCAGGTTCATTTATGGAATAAATTTATACTGGTCTGACCAGCCACCAGTTTCCTATAGCAGAAGGTCAAAAGCGAATGGTCCCCGCTCGCCCTCGAGAAGAATTATGAGAAAGTAGGCAAAAAATAAAAAGGCAAAAGAAAAAAAATAAATAACTCAATGATTTGATTTTTTTTTTCCTTTTAAAACGAACCTGTAATCCATCTCTTCTCTCCTTCCTTCTCATACCGGCTGCTCTCCAAGGCAAAGGATACAGTTTCCAGACTGAAGCTGTTTCCTCTCCTTACTTAGGGCCGACACCTAATCCGTTGTATTAAAAATGTATGCAGGCAATGTAATCCATATAAAAAATTGGAGGGCATCCACCAAAGTCACTTTCTCAGACAATTAAAGGCCCTTACTTAAAAGAGAAATCCTCTATAAAGTGACGGTACGTTCTCCACCTAAGGCCTTTCCCAGGTCACTCAGTGTATTGTCCTTTGTCTGAAGTAGTAAGGGGTTGATATTAAAGGGATTGTCTGTTTTGGACAGGCTCTATTTGTTAGAAGGGATCCGTAACAATAAGTTAATCAGGGGATGTCTTATTCATGGGATCCCCAGTAAACAGCTGTAAGTTGTTGAGTATCTTGGCAATATGTGTGGCAATATAATTTTTCTACAGCTCCCCCACAGGGGAAATTAAGCATTACACAGAAATCAATCAAATCAATAAGAAGCCTCAGTAATGTTGGGTCCTCCAGTGATGCTCCTTGTAGCTACTGTCCACAACGGCTAAAGAGGTATTCCCACAAACATATTGATGGCAAATTGGTAGAATAAGCCATTAATGTGTGATAGGTGCAAGTCTGAGACGTGGCAGCCACACCTATCTATCTCATAAACAGGCTCTTGAAACTGCTGAGGAATTTGGCAATAGGTTTTTAACTTCTCTACAGCACCCCCACAGGGGAAATGAGGCATTACACAGTAATCAATAAGCAGCTAATGTTGGGTCCTCCAGTGATGCTTCTTCTAGCTACTCTCGACTGTGGTTTAAGAGGTATTCCCACGAAACATATTGGTCGCATATGCATGATAGGTGTGGGTTCCACCTCTTGCACCTGCACCTATCTCATGAACAGGCCCCTGAAACTGTTGAAGAATTTGGCAATATGTGTTTAATTACTCTAAAGCACCCCCACAGGGGAAATTAAGCATAACACAGCAGTCACTGAAATTAATAAGCTGCCTATATAATGGCGGATGATCCATAGATGCTCCTTGTAGCTACTCTCCACTATAGTTAAAGGGGTATTCCCACAAAAAACAAAAATCCACCTGTTCATCAGAGGGCAAACATTTCATAGAATCAAAAAGTCAAAAACATCTCAGGTTCATTTATGGAACAACATATTGATGGCATCATAGAATATGCCATCAATGTGTGATAGGTATGAGTTCCACCTCTCGGACCTAGACCTATCTTATGAACGGGCCCTTGAAACTGCTGAGGAATTTGGCAATAGGTGTTCAATTTGTCTACAGCACTCCCACAGGGGAAATGAAGCATTACATAGCCTTAAATGAAATCAATAAGCAGCCTATGTAATGTCGGGTCCTCCAGTGGTGCTCCTTGTAGCTACTCTCCACTACAGTTGAAGGGGTATTCTCACAAATCATATGGATGGCATATTGATAGAATAAGCCATCAATGTGTGATAGGTGTAGGTTCCACCTCTCGGACCTGCACCTATTTCATGAATAGGCCCTTGAAACTGTTGAGGAACCTGGCAATATGTGTTCAATTTCTCTACAGCAATCACTATCTATGTAATGTTGGGTACTGCAGAGGTGTTCCCTTTTAGCTACTCTCCATTATGGTTAAAACCCACTTGGTCATCAGAGGGGCAAACATTTCATGTAATCAAAGTTAAAAAAAAAAAAACACATCTCCAAACATTTCAGGTTCATATATGGAACAACATATTGATGGCATATTGATAGAATATGTAATTGATGTGTGATAGGTGTGGTTCCCACGTCTCGGACCTGCACCTGTCTCATGAATCGGCCCTTGAAACTGCTGAGGAATTTGGCACTAGGTGTTCAATTTCTCTACAGCGCACCCACAGGGGAAATTAAGCATTACACAGTAATCAATGAAATCAATAACTCAGAACTCTTATTGAAGTTAATTGGAGCGCTCCGACCACATCATCACTCAAAACAGAGACTTTCCGAGGCCAGTTCTTGTGACAGGAGGGGATCCCAGAGGTGAGATCGATATGCCATCGATGTGTCTGGTGGGACAACCCATTTTAATAGAAGATAGTCCCCAAAGGGAGAACCTCCTATCCCTAACAGGACATTCAAAAATGGGTAGATATCTCTGGTACTGCAAAGAGATGAGCACCTGCTTAGGCTTTAGAAGACCAGGGCAAGTTTCAGGTGGGACAACCACATTTAATAGAAGATGGTCCTTAAAGGGAGACATTCCTATGTATCAACCCAAAATTCCCTAATAGAACATTGAAAATTGGATAGATAGCTCTGGTACTTTAAAGAGATGAGCACCAACTTAGGCTTTACATATCCAGGGCAAGTTTGTGGCAAGACAACCCCCTTTAAAGGGGTTGTATCATTACATCAAATGGTCTTCAGAATAAGGGTACAGTGAAAACAAGCAACTTTGCATTTGGATAATATTTGCAAAGCTGTCTTGTTTTCACAGTCTCCCTTATCTTCGTTTTCTGTAAACACTGTTCCCCAGTGCCGGTCGGATCCCTCCTCCTTTCATTTCATTGGCTGAAGGCTCTACTAATTTACATTCTGTCTGACCCCCAGTCGTATTCACGGGAGCGCGCATTCCTGCCTCTCTCACTCAGAATAAGGGGCCGGCAACAATTTCACTCTGCACAGCCAGCTACACAGTAACACTGCAACTGCTTCTACAATCAGAAAACAGCAGAATTGTGCCTCGGTGCCTAATGCTGCTGCCTGTAAACATAGAAGGGAGACAAATCTGTGCTGCTCTGGATGATAGAAGACTGGATTCAACTGTAACAAACCTCCAGCTGTGAGAGGAGAAGAGATCAGTGCTCTGAGTTCATAGAAGACTGTCTAGCCTGAATGCTGGCCTGTGGTATTTAAACAAACAGCTCTTACAAAATAAGACTGCATAGGGAGAGGAACGACACAGTGACATGTAGACTCAGACAGAGGGAGGGGGGGAAGCACACTGACTCGGGAGCGAGCATGAACAGTTAAGGGGGGGATGATATCATCCCCCTTCAGTTAAGAAACACCCAGCTGGAAGGGGAAGAAACGCCCCTGGATTTGTAGAGCTGAGAATCTTAAAATACAATGAAACACACAAACTGATGAAGCAATACATCCCCGTTAATAGAAGAGGATCCTATAAAGGAGACTTTCCTATCGACCCATTAGGAAATGGTTAAATAACTCTGGCACTATAAAGAGATGAGAACCTACGTAGGCTTCACAGGACCAAGTCAGTTTTTCAGCCAGGGAATAAAAACAATGAAGGTTTCCATTCATAGACTAAAAGCAGAGATCTTGAAAACTATGTATAAGAAAGGTTACAGCTGAAATACTCATTTAGGGTCATGATTGAAGTCCGCTTGATTATGACAATACTTCCCCCTTGCTTTTTTTGGGGGTTAGACACTAACCCCCAGCATTAAGAGGTCACTAGTCCCAGTCCCAAAGGGCAGGAGTAACAAGCACATTACATAGTTGCCCCAACTCTTGATATGTGTGACATTTGGATGGATACAATAGTAATTGTAATACAATGATAAAGAGAAACCTTGTTTCTGACTGTGAAAGTTTCAGGTGAATTTGTAGTTTATGTTGTTGTATTATGTTCGGTCTTGTAATCTCTTCCAGTTTTGCCCCCTCTGACAATGGGCACCTTTATCATCCAAGTGGCATGACCTCACGAGATTGCATCATGTCGTTTCATGAAGGTGACTCACCGAGGGAGGACGGAGAGCTGCGATTTCACACGAGAGAACGCACTACTGTAATCAACATGAAAAGGCTGAAGACAAAAGAATAAAAAACTATAAAGCATCCTACAGCCAGAAATGAGAACTTTCCCATGCTCCGGAGCTCATGTCTAATCATCTGCAGCTCTTTTGTACCACTTATGAAAGAGCTGAGGCTGTGTCTGGGGCACTCTGCAGAATCTGTTTATGGGAGCTCTCTGCTGAGACCATCAATGGAGAGCACACTCTATTTAGCCTATTTATGGGGGCACTCTATTTAGCCTATTTATGGGGGCACTCTATTTAGCCTATTTATGGGGGCACTCTACTTAGCCTATTTATGGGGGCACTCTACTTAGCCTATTTATAGGGGCACTCTACTTAGCCTATTTATAGGGGCACTCTACTTAGCCTATTTATGGGGGCATTCTACTTAGCCTATTTATGGGGGCACTCTATTTAGCCTATTTATGGGGGCACTCTACTTATCCTATTTATGGGGGCACTCTACTTAGCCTATTTATGGGGGCACTCTACTTAGCCTATTTATGGGGACACTCTACTTAGCCTATTTATGGGGACACTCTACTTAGCCTATTGATGGGGGCATTCTACTTAGCCTATTTATGGGGGCACTCTACTTAGCCTATTTATGGGGACACTCTACTTAGCCTATTTATGGGGGCACTCTACTTAGCCTATTTATGGGGGCACTCTACTTAGCCTATTTATGGGGGCACTCTACTTAGCCTATTTATGGGGCCACTCTATTTAGCCTATTTATGGGGCCACTCTACTTAACCTATTTATGGGGGCACTCTACTTAGCTTATTTATAGGGGTACTCTACTTAGTCTATATATGGGGGCACTCTGTAGAATCTGTAGATGGGAGCTCTCTGCTGAGACCATCAAATGAAAGCACACTCTACTTAGCCTATTTATGGGAGCACTTTATTTAGTCTATTTATGGGGAACTCTACAAAATCTGTAGATGGGAGCTCTCTGCTGAGACCATCAATTAAAAGCACAATCCATGGGGCGCTCTGCTTAGAGTAGGTCTGAGGGCACCATGCAGAATTGGTTGACGGGAGCTGTCTGCTGAGACTGTCAATAGAAAAAGCACTCTAATTAGTCTATTTACAGAGCACTCTACTGAATCTCTTTATGAAGGAGTGCTCTGTTTAGTCTGCTTATGGGATCACTGTACTGAGTCGAGTTATGGGGAAACTCTGTTGAGACTATGTCTGGGGGAGCCCTGCTGAATCTCTTTAAGAGGGAGCACTCTACTGAGGCCAAGTATGGAGAGCACTTTGCTGAATCTCTTTATAAGGCAGATCTCTGCTTAGTCGGATTATGGAAGCACTCTACTGAGTCTGTTTATGGGGAGAGCACTCATTCTATTTATGGGCGTAGTTTGCTGAATCTCCTAATTGGGGAGCATTTTACTTAGCCTGGTTATGGGCGCACTCTATTCACTATGTTTATGAGGGCAATTTGCTGAAACTGTTTATGGTTAGAGCTCTCTACCTATTTTAGTTAAGGGGACACTCTGCTGAGACAGTGGTGGCACTCCGCTTAATCTGTTCATGGGAGCTCTAGGCTGAAATTTTATAGAAAAAACATTCTATTTAGTTTATTTATGATGGCCCCCTGCTGAGATTATGCATGGAGGGCACTTTGCTGAATCTGTTTATGATTCAGCATTCTAATAAGTCTGGCTACAGGAGCGCTCTACTAAATCTATTTATGGGGGCACTCTGCTGTGACTTCATAGGGAGAACACTCTGTTTTAGTCTGTTTATGGGAGCACTCTCCTGGTTCTGTTTATAGGGGCACTCTGCTAAAACTTGTTATAGGGACAACACTCTGTTTAGTCTGTCTATAGAGACATTCTCATGAGACTTTATGTGGGATACTTTAATGAGATTGTGCATTCTGGGGGAATCGGTTTAGTTTATTTATAGGGGCACTCTGCTGAGAACATGTGTAAAGGGGCACTTTTTTATGAATCTACTTAATTAATGGGAATCACTCTATCTAGACTGCTCATTTGGTGGAGCACTCTGATGTCTATTTATGGAAGCATTCTGCTGACACTGTTATAGGGGCACTCTGCTGAGTGCATTTATGGGGACACCCTGGTGATGGGCACATGTAAGCTGATTGCAGATGTTGATTTTGAAAAGTAGGTAATTGTTCATAATCCTTTCATTGTGTTATGCAAACACGGGGTCTCTATAAAGATGGGTGACATCTCTGTGATGGCCTGCAGCTTTTATCTACTTCCAGACTATTTCTAGATTTAAGGGGAAAGGCTCTTTAAAGGATTTCTTTCTATTTATTTTCCAGACACAGCGCCACTCCTCTGTATGGCCATGTCCTGTATTACAGCTGAGCAGTATTCAAGTGAGTGCTGCAATACCGGCTATAGCCTGTGAATGAGAGTGGCGCTGTTGCTAAAGAAATAAACTCTGAACCCAGAGTTCATAATGATCTAAGGGCTGAATCCTTTGTCCGTCGAGGCCGGAGGGAAATGTTTAATTCAGATAACTTGGCATTGAGAAAATAAAATCCAAAAATGACTGTTACATGTCCCATAAAAGAGTCATTACACAGGGGTGAGCCAGGCCGGGGCCGTACCTGCCAAGCCGCACCTCATCCTCATTAATCAGCAGCTCGCAGAATAGTCACACGCTGACTTTTTTTTCTTCTTGCATCACCAAGAGCTGAAATCTTTTTCCTTATTAGGGCAATGTCTCTGTAATAAAAAATACATTTTGCCCGAACGATCTTCACCGCGACGACGAGCATGTGTTTGGAGAGGAGAATAGTAAAAGGTCATGAACAGACGGTTATCTGCCCCCAACCCCAGGACCGCACCACTTGATTCACTCAATTGAAACAATATGTTTAGCTTGGGTGAAACATTGATAAAGTTTAGGACCGGAGCAGGGACTTGTGGGATATCGTATGGTCCCAGCAGCAGTTTTATATAGTGGTTTAATTCCGTGCTATTCCAAGAACGACACAGGGAGGAAAAGGCTGACTTGTTCTTCTCGGAGCCCGGATAAGGTTTCCTTGCAGGCACCGTAGCCACAGCCTGTGGTTTTGAAGCCTGAAGATCCTTAAAGAGGACCTGTGACCGTTCCTCTGACCATCTATTTTAGTAAATACTAACGTTCTCCATGAAATAACCTCTTTCCATAAATCCCTGTAATTCTTCTAGATCAGGGGGGTCAGCTCAAATAAACAGTGGGCCAAAATGAAAAACATGAACAAAGTCCAACCTACAATTGATGAAGTTTTTTCGTGATGGAACCCTGTCTTTCCCTTCAAGTGCTTTTCTCCCCCACTGCCTTATGTCCTGATACGCTCTTAGGGTCAGAGAAACAGTCTGGTACCCACTTTATTTGTACTGACCGCAGTCAGTTAACTCACTGCGTCCTGTGGTCTTCACAGAGCTTTTAATCTGCTGCATAGCTTTTGGAGTACCCCGCTGCCTGCAGAGATGCTGGGGCTGAGAAGGAGCTGGAAGGGTTGTGTTGAGGCTCCGGATCCTCGTTTCTCCCTGTAAGTTCCTCTTATCAATGGTCCACTGTCTGAGTTGTTTCATGCCACATGGTCCGTTCTCTGCTCTTGGCAAGGAGGAGAACCTGAGTGAGAGCAGTGTAATGGCAGCTTCTGGCTTCTTCCTTTTCTCCGCCGTACACTGCCTGGCCGTTACTCATGGGCCAAATAGAATTACACTGCAGGCCTGAGCTTAAAACCCCTGTCATAGGACTTCATTACCAATCTGTCATCTGGGTGTTAACAATTGGGGGGGGTGTCCCTGCACAACCTAACCTTGTCCAGTCAGTCGCCCTCATTTACTAATGTGGTTGCACCAGAAAATGCACCAAAAAGTGGAATATTTTGACGCAACATGTTCCAGACACATTTATTACGGGCTTAAGATGCTTTTTACTCAGTTTGACATAGGGGCGTGACTTAGACAAAACGTGGGCGTGCCGTTGTGGGAAACGGAGTGTGACCACGATGTAACACTCAGGTGCATTTTTAGAGTGCCTGTCTCAGTTTACACTTTTTTAACAGCGATGAGGGCCAGTGTATGCAAGGACACACCCCATTGATAACTGGAATGGTCACACCCATCTGACAGATTCAGGAATACATTTCTATGAGGAATAACAGAGGATCAAGAAAGATGCTTCAGAACTGTTGTCAAAGGCTACATAAGGATTTACTAACACAGACATGTCAGGAGATGTCATGGGGTCTAATTAAAGTGGTGTTCTCCATTTAGGAAGTACTATCACCAAGGAAGTCTGGCCTGGTCCAGAGATCCCCTTTAGCAGTTCCATCCACCAGTTCCACACAAGTGAGTTCTCCTAGCACTGCAGCCACAGTTCTGAGAATCCAGGACTGTCTATGGGGGTCTAATTTCTGGGAAATCCGCCTTAAGGTATGTTCTCTAAAAATACAATTATGTTGGTCATAGACAATAATCCTGATAACCATATTAATATCCGCCTTCACGTGAAGCATAGAAATAAGCATCTTAAAGGCATCTGTGGCGCCTCTGGTCACTGGGGTAAAAATCAAACCAAAGTTATTTAAAGGGGTTGTCCACTTCTTAAAAAAAACAGCCAGCTCTTAAGGTCCCATTAAAATAATAAAACCTGTACTCTCCTTCCTCCGGTCCCTTGTTCCTGTGCTGTGTCTCTGTGCTACTTGCAAATGGGGAAGTCACTGCTACAGTCATTACCTCTACTTACATCACCGTTCAGACCTGTTCACTTCCAGTGATATAAGTAGCATCATGTGATCACTGCAGCAAATCAATGGTTGAAGTGGTGATGTCCTCATTTAGAAGTACCGGAGGAAGAGGAGTAACATTTTTTTTATCTGAACCCCTTACCGCCGCAGCCAGTTTTGACCTCTATGATGGGGCCCCATTTTTCAAAACTTACATGTTTCACTTTATGTGGGGATAACTTTTTAATGCTTTTACCTCCAGGGGATTCAGAGATTGTTTTCTCATGACACATTGTGCTTCAAGTTAGCAATAAAATTTGGTCCATACAATCCTTGTTTGTTTTTGGAAACATACCAAAATGTTGTGAAAATTTTGAAAAATTTGCCATTTTCAAAGTTCAAAAGACAGTCATATCGCACAAATTAGTTTATAACTAGCATCTACCATATTTCTACTAAGTTTTTTTTAAAAAAAATTTACGACATTAGAGGGCTTAGAAATTTTGGAGCAATTTTTCACATTTTCAAGAAAATTTGGAACACGGATTTTTTAGGGACCAGTCCAGTTCTGATGTTTGAGGGGCCTATATGTTAGATACCCTCATAAATGACTCCTTCTAAGAAACTGCACCCCTCAAAGTATTCAAAAAATAAATTTAGGAAGATTATTAACCCTCTAGGCGTTTCATGGGAATTTAAGCAAAGTGGAGGTGAAATTTCTAAATATTCCTTTTTTTTGCAGATTTTACATTTTTATCCTTTTTTCACTGGAACACGGTAGATGATAAACAGGGAAATGCAACTCAACATTGATTCCCCCAATTTTGCCATTTTTAGAGATATCTCATATGTGGCCCTAGTGAGCTATTTGGCTCAACCACAATCCTCAGAATAGGAGGAACACCTACCAAACTCTGGGTTCTCATTTTCATTATGATTTAATTAAGGCGCCATTCCAGGTTTGCGGACACCCTAAGGTGCTAAAACTTAATAAGCACCCCTTAAAAGATCCTATATTGGAAACTACACCCCTTACGGTATATATCCAGTGGTGCAGGGAGTATATCGATCCACTGGTATTTCACAGATTTTTTTAGTGTTAGGCTGTGATATCCAAAAATATTTTTTTTTCCAATAATATGAAGTTTTAGCTGAAAATGTTTCATTTCCTGAAAAAAAGCCCCCAAACATTTTGTCACGCAATTTCTTACAAGTTTGGCAATACGCTATATGGGAGTGTAAACTGCTGTTTGGGCACATGATATGGCGTACAAAGGAGGGAGCGCTATTTGGCTTTTGGAACACAGATTTTGGTGGGTTTCATGTCGCATTTACACAGCCCCCAAAGTACTAGAACAGGTGAAACCTTCCAGAAGTCGCCCCATCTTGGAAATGACGCCCCTCATGGATCTCATCTAGGAGTGTATTGTGTATTTTGGATGACAGGTGTTTCACAGTTTTTCAGCGTTGGGTTACATTTTTACAGAGTTCGCAGCGCGATATAAATGACAGGTTAACTTTACTATTCGGGTCGGTACAATTAGAATTATATCAATTTTATATTGTTTTTTATGTTTTACTACTTTTTCACAACAGAAATGCGTTTGTAAACATAGCATTTTTATATCATATTCGGAGACATAACTTTTTTCTTTTTCTGTCTACAGAGCTGTATAAGGGCTTGTTTTTTGCGGGATGACTTGACGTTTGTATTGGTAATTTTTTTGGGGGACACAACTTTTTGATTGCCTTTTAATATGTTTTAGGAGGCAGAATGAAGAAAATACAGCAATCCTGGTAGTGATTTTAATTTTTTCAGCGGATACTGTGTTGTATAAATGGTGTTATTTTTTCTCTGTGGGGCAATATGATTAAAGTGATACCTAGTTCATATAGATTTTTCTATATTTTACCCCTTAAAAATTTTTTTTATTGTGTAAAACATTATTATGCATCTATTATTTATCTTCTGGTAACCACAGCTTATTTATTTCTCCGTAAACGGAGCTGTGTAAGGGCTTTTTTTTTGAGGGACTGATGTTTTCATTGGTACAGCTTTGGAGTTCATGTGACTTTTTGATCACTTTATACAGTGGGATGAACAAAAAAATAATCGCAATTCTGGCGTTGTTTTTTTTATGGCGTATCAATAGGCTAAGCCGTTATACATGTTTTGATACCAAATATGTGTACTTTTTATTTTTGATATTTCTTGGGGCATTTGTAATGGTTATGGAGGACAGGTGAATCCGCAAACCGTGGCCAGAATTGTCCCCCAAAACCATTAATAAGACGATAAAATACAGGCCAGATACTTAAACAGAATCCAACCGGCATTTTACATATCTTATCTGCGAAAAGTATTAGATCTGCATGAGTTTTCAGCTTTTAGAAAGGTTTCCATTCTCTGACAGCAAGCATGGTTCTTTTACCAAGGGGGAATTGTTAGGATAAAATTTTATTTCTATGAGCTGCAATCCCCTTTAAAGAGTATCAGCATTGTGGGAAGTAACACGAAACTGCAAGACAAGGCTACACAGAACAGCTGCACAGTCAGCCCTGGGGACCTAGAGTGGCCCCAGGGCTGTCTGTGTAACAAGCCAGTGATCAGGGCAGACTGTGTGCTGTCCTGATCACTGTGTGTCATACTGACACAAATTATAATGTATTCGCTTATATAAGTATGTTAAAACATTACTAAGTTTAACAAAAAAAAAGTAACAGTTCTCCCTTCATGGGATTTAAAAAAAAAAAAAAGGTAAAAAACATAAGTGTAAAAAAAAAATAAAAATAAATAATAAAATAAAAATATTTAATAAAAAATTGTGCATACATAACACACACACAAAAAACCTACACATATTAGGTATTCACACGACCATAATAACCTGTAGAATTACTATAACAAGTTATTAAGTGTGAAATGTGAATGGTGCAAAAAAAAAGAAAAAAGAAAAAAAAATTGAAACAAAATTGAAAAAAAATGTTACAACTGTTGAAACTCAAGGAGGCAAAAACTAAAACAATGTTCTGGCCATCAACTACTTTTCAGGCGTTCGGCTTAAGGGGTTAAATGATTGCATAGAGTAGTTTCCCAACAGGAGCCGCAGATTAAGCAACTACGTTCCTTATCCCATAATGAGAAGATTAGCAGGTGACAGTCATAGAGGACTATGCATGGTGCACGCTGGTTGGACACCCGCAGAGAGGCGTTCCGTGACTTCCATACTATTATTCGCATTATGTGATATCATGGCTGTCATCACACACAGAAAACAGTCATTAAGATTCTTCTGTCATCTTGTAAGATTAAACCCACACCCATGGAGAAACTCCGAGATGTTATGTCTGGCAAGAATCACTTCTTGTCAGGTAAAACTACATGAACGTGTTCATATCTGTGTCTTCTATCTGCTTCTTAAAGGGGTATTCTCACCGCGCCGATTGGCTTTAAACATGTAGGCCATGGTAAATAAAGACTATAACCAGATACATTGCTGTTCTGAGTGTGCTTCCCTCCAGAGTTAGAGCAGTTTTCATCTCCTGCTAGTGTTCATAAGCTTCCCTGGTTTCTGACCACCTCTTTCTGCTCCAGCAGCCCTGGCTGGGATGGTGACATCACTCCCTGCTGTGTCTTGTCAGCAGTACAGGAGATTGTTTATGTTACTGACAAATGTTAGAGATCTGTAGCCTTCTGCCCTGCTGTTTAAAACCTTCCATCAGCAATGTCCCTCTAACAGGCTCAGCTAGGGATAGCAGAGCTGAAATGTCAGTCACTGCTGTAGAACCACCCACAGCCTGAGCAGGAAGTGGGAGCCTGAAGCTGTAGAACCACCCACAGCCTGAGCAGGAAGTGGGAGCCTGCTGCTGTAGAACCACCCACAGCCTGAGCAGGAAGTGGAAGCCTGAAGCTGTAGAACCCCCCCCAACCTGACCAGGAAGTGGGAGCCTGAAGCTGTAGAACCACCCACAGCCTGAGCAGGAAGTGGGAGCCTGAAGCTGTAGAACCACCCACAGCCTGAGCAGGAAGTGGGAGCCTGAAGCTGTAGAACCGCCCACAGCCTGAGCAGAAAGTGGGAGCCTGAAGCTGTAGAACCGACCACAGCCTGAACAGGAAGTGGGAGCCTGAATATGTAGAACCGCCCACAGCCTGAACAAGAAATGGGAGCCTGAAGCTGGCTGTGAAGAGCAAGGTATGTGAAACAACCAGATGGGAAAGCTTCTTTAAAGCTAATCAATGAGTTGTGAAAGCCCCTAAATTCACATACAGAGGTGAAATATGTTGTGAATCTGCTTAGTGTGAACTTATCCTAAAGGGGCAATAAACTTAGAAAGGGATTCTTTACTGTAAGAGCAGTGAGACTGTGGAACTCTCTGCCAGAGGAACTTGTCATGGTGACTTCACTAATAGAGTTCAAAAAGCGTCTGGATACATTTCTAGATGTAATAATATAACAAGTTATAGTGACCAGGATTCTGGAGAAGGGCCTGGAGACATTTCTAGATATAATAATATAACAAGTTATAGTGACCGGGATTCTGGAGAAGGGTCTGGATACATTTCTAGATGTAATAATATAACAAGTTATAGTGACCAGGATTCTGGAGAAGGGTCGGGATACATTTCTAGATGTAATATAACAAGTTATAGTGACCAGGATTCTGGAGAAGGGTCTGGATACATTTCTAGATGTAATAATATAACAAGTTATAGTGACCAGGATTCTGGAGAAGGGTCTGGAGACATTTCTAGATGTAACAATATAACAAGTTACAGTGACCAGGATTCTGGAGAAGGGTCTGGATACATTTCTACATGTAATAATATAACACGTTATAGTGACCAGGATTCTGGAGAAGGGTCTGGATACAGTTCTACATGTAATAATATAACAAGTTATAGTGACCAGGGTTCTGGAGAAGGGTCTGGATACATTTCTAGATGTAATAATAGAACAAGTTATAGTGACCAGGATTCTGGAGAAGGGTCTGGATACATTTCTAGATGTAATAAATATAACAAGTTATAGTGACCAGGGTTCTGGAGAAGGGTCTGGATACATTTCTAGATGTAATAATAGAACAAGTTATAGTGACCAGGATTCTGGAGAAGGGTCTGGATACATTTCTAGATGTAATAATATAACAAGTTATAGTGACCAGGATTCTGGAGAAGGGTCTGGAGACATTTCTAGATATAATAATATAACAAGTTATAGTGACCGGGATTCTGGAGAAGGGTCTGGATACATTTCTAGATGTAATAATATAACAAGTTATAGTGACCGGGATTCTGGAGAAGGGTCTGGATACATTTCTAGATGTAATAATATAACAAGTTATAGTGACCGGGATTCTGGAGAAGGGTCTGGATACATTTCTAGATGGAATAATATAACAAGTTATAGTGACCAGGATTCTGGAGAAGGGTCTGGATACATTTCTAGATGTAATAATATAACAAGTTAAAGTGACCGGGATTCTGGAGAAGGGTCTGGATACATTTCTAGATGTAATAATAGAACAAGTTATAGTGACCAGGATTCTGGAGAAGGGTCTGGATACATTTCTAGATGTAATAATATAACAAGTTATAGTGACCGGGATTCTGGAGAAGGGTCTGGATACATTTCTAGATATAATAATATAACAAGTTACAGTGACCAGGATTCTGGAGAAGGGTCTGGATACATTTCTACATGTAATAATATAACACGTTATAGTGACCAGGATTCTGGAGAAGGGTCGGGATACAGTTCTAGATGTAATAATATAACAAGTTATAGTGATCAGGGTTCTGGAGAAGGGTCTGGATACATTTCTAGATGTAATAATAGAACAAGTTATAGTGACCGGGATTCTGGAGAAGGGTCTGGATACATTTCTAGATGTAATAATAGAACAAGTTATAGTGACCGGGATTCTGGAGAAGGGTCGGGATACATTTCTATATGTAATAATATAATAAGTTATAGTGACCAGGATTCTGGAGAAGGGTCTGGAGACATTTCTAGATGTAATAATAGAACAAGTTATAGTGACCAGGATTCTGGAGAAGGGTCTGGATACATTTCTAGATGTAATAATATAACAAGTTATAGTGACCGGGATTCTGGAGAAGGGTCTGGATACATTTCTAGATGTAATAATATAACAAGTTATAGTGACCGGGATTCTGGAGAAGGGTCTGGATACATTTCTAGATGGAATAATATAACAAGTTCTAGTGACCAGGATTCTGGAGAAGGGTCTGGATACATTTCTAGATGTAATAATATAACAAGTTATAGTGACGGGATTCTGGAGAAGGGTCTGGATACATTTCTAGATGTAATAATATAACAAGTTATAGTGACCAGGATTCTGGAGAAGGGTCTGGATACATTTCTAGATGTAATAATAGAACAAGTTATAGTGACCGGGATTCTGGAGAAGGGGCGCTGATCCAGGGATTTATTCTGATTATCAAATTGGAGTCGGAAAATAATTTTTACCATAAAATGAGACAATTTTCTTCTTCCTCATGGGGGGTTTTGCCTTCCTCTAGATCAACACTGTAGCACAATAGGCTGAACTAGATGGACGTCTGTCTTTTTTCATCCTTACAAACTATGTAACCTTAAACCAGCACTTACAAAAGTTCAGCTCTTTGATATACATAAAAGAGAGGAAGGTACATATCAAAAATTCTGAATGACCTCTATTATGGTGCTGCATTTTGCTTTTAAGTGCAGAAGGTTTTGGGCTGGTTTCCCTTCCCATGCCTTTTCCATGATCTCCCCACCCCTCCTGCCTGCTAAAAATTTACTTTCTCTAGAGATCAGAGTCCAGGGTTTGTCACGCAGTGGCAAAGGGCATAAGACCAACCAGAGCTGGGCTCTGCTCTCCAAGGGACACATAACAGCAGCATGACCTGAATCTATAGTGTTTACACCTTCAGGGTGGCCCCCAGTATATTATAGACTCCTCTGGTGGGCCTAGGCTCTGACACACTAATGTGCCCAGGCTTGGACTGACTCACAGATGAGCAGGGGAAACCCCTGGTGTGCTCCAGGACATAGTGGGCACCTGATAATAGCAAGTTGGGATATGCTTCTCAGGTAGAAAGGTAGAGAAAGAGGGGAAGAAAACAAAAGGCATGTGTAGTAGATGTATGGTGGTCCCAAAGAATCAACTCCACTGGTCGCGTCCAAGAATCAACTCCACTGGTGGGCCCCATGAATCAACTCCACTGGTGGGCCCCATGAATCAACTCCACTGGTGGGCCCCATGAATCAACTCCACTGGTGGGCCCCATGAATCAACTCACCTGGTGGACCCCAAGAATCAACTCCATTGGTGGGTCCCAAGAATCAACTCCACTGGTGGGTCCCAAGAATCAACTCTACTGATGGGCCCAAAGATAACTCCACTGGTGGGCCCCAAGAATCAACCTCACTGGTGGGCCTCTAGGATCAATTCTACTGGTGAGCCCCAAGAATCAACTCCACTGGTGGGGGTCCCAAGAATCAACTCCACTGGTGGGGGTCCCAGGAATCAACTCCACTGGTGGGGGTCCCAGGAATCAATTCCACTGGTGGGGGTCCCAGGAATCAACTCTACTGGTGGGTCCCAAGAATCAACTCCACTGGTGGGTCCAAGAATCAATTCTACTGGTGGGCCCCAAGAATCAACCTCACTGCTGGGCCTCTAGGATCAATTCTACTGGTGGGCCCCAAGAATCAACTTCACTGGTGGGCCTCTAGAATCAATTCTACTGGTGAGCCCCAAGAATCAACACCACTGGTGGGTCCCAAGAATCAACTCCACTGGTGGGTCCCAAGAATCAACTCCACTGGTGGGTCCCAAGAATCAACTCCACTGGTGGGTCCCAAGAATCAACTCCACTGGTGGGTCCCAAGAATCAACTCCACTGGTGGGTCCCAAGAATCAACTCCACTGGTGGGTCCCAAGAATCAACTCCACTGGTGGGTCCCAAGAATCAACTCCACTGATGGCCCCAAGCACCCTAGTCCGACACTGAATTTCCCCATAATATATCAAAGCCCTGAAGCTCTAACAAAAGACAACCACATTTGAAGCCAAAAGTGCAAAGATTGGCTTAAAGTGTGTTTACAAAAAGCACTGAAAAGTGGTCATGTCCCCAACAGATGGAAGGTGGACTCTCAGAATAATTTTCTCTGGTGGGCACAAGGATCTTAACTCCAACACTGAATATCTTTGCATATTATAATATTTAAATCCATTTAGCGGCAAAATAAGGGCATCTAATACTAACCCAACCTGGTACAGGCCAAAATACCACTAGAACTACCAGTTACATCAACCTCTACACTCTTTTATGGACCAGTTTACAAAACTGTCCTGAAAAATGCGAGACAGTTTTCAAGCATATCTACTTTCAGACCCCAAGAACCAACTCCACTGGTGAGCCCCAAGAATCAACTCCACTGGTGGGCTCCAAGAATCAACTCCACTGGTGGGCCCCAAGAATCAACTCCACTGGTGGGCTCCAAGAATCAACTCCACTGGTGTGCCCCAAGAATCAACTCCACTGTTGTGCCCCAAGATTCAACCCCACTGGTGGGCTGCAAGAATCAACTCCACTGGTGGGCCTCAGGCACCCAAGTCCAACGCTGTTCAGGCTGCAAGTAGTGATCATGGGGAAAAGAGTTACTATTGACTTTCTGTCCTATAGTCTCAATCCAGTACTTGTTAATAGCTTAAAGGGGTTGTCCCACTTTAGACGATGATGGCAGGCCACTTGGATATGCTATCATTATTTGATTGATGTGGGTCCCAGACCTATCTCCAAACTGAGCCCTGAAGCCTTCCCATTCTAAATGGAGATGTGGATAGGACTCTACCATAGATAGAAATGGGAGTTTCAAGTATAGTCACACGGCAATGCTCGGCTGTAATCAGTAATCCCCTTTATTTCAATGGGAGTATCCTGACCAACTCTCCATTCCGAATGGAGAGGTTTCGAGGCTCGTTTTGGAGATAGTTACCTTTTAATATAACCATAACCCTTTTTTTTTTTACTGGGTTACAATGGGTTCACCTATATGTTCCTCGGTGCTTGTGCTCCCACCCATGGTGCTTTTGCTTCCACGTCACTTCCAGTTTAACCAAACCAAAGATGGAGTTGGACCAGAAGTAGCGTTAAAAGGAAGCGACATTGGGGTAACAGCACCTCTGGGACCTAAAGTGTTGGGGAATGGCTAAATTAACCCATTTAGACGCAATAAAAAAAAAAAAAAAAAACCTAACCCCAATTTAGGGTCAAAGTTACAGTTATGGACAATTTTTTTTTTTTACTTTGATGAATATCGGTAAAAAATTTTCAGCCTGATACAAATCTGAGCACTTGACTTTGGCCAAACCCAAAGCATAACAGTAATTGTGTTCAAGTGAATGGGACTTCATTGCAATACCGGACATGACCTATAAACAAGAGTGGCGCTGTGTAATAAAAAGTATTTTTTCTAATCTTACACATGACCCTATCTTTGGAAAAGCTTTAACCCTAAATTTCGTAAACCTTATGTAGAGGCAACTACTGAAGAAAATCCAAACACCAGGCCCTTGTTCTGCCCCAGCACATTCTGTTTTAGCCTCATGTTTATTTGCTACGACCCAGTGTCATCTCCTGACTTCCAAGCATTTCACATTAAATCTCCTGCAAATTACCCACAAGGTCTCCGAGAAACTGCTGCTTTCACCTGAAAGGGCTCCCGTCCCAGCATGCACCATGCCCGAGATCTCCACTGGGCTCCAAGTTGTGAAAATAAACACTCCCAACAAAAGTGCATTGTTCCTCCGCGCTGTGCGGCTTTCAGGACATTTCTGTTTTTCTTTTCGCTGTATTAGAGCTTTATGCCAGACTTCATTCTCACCTAAGTAACTTTGACAGATTGCTATGAGATAGGCCTTAAAGGGAATGTCCACCCTAGAATACTGAACATTCTCTATGGATTAACTTCAAAATATAGCTTCATAGCGGTCGGAGATCTGTTTTATCTGATACCCCTGCACAGACATAGGATAACATAATAAAATTCTTCTGCAGGTATACAGAAACCACAGGGCCCCACTGTAACTCTACAAGCCCTCAATCCTGATCGACAGGGTCGGCCAACCATCTAATGTGTTCAGGATTTTATCAACTTGCCCCCAATGGTAGATGGTCTCACTGGGCTCATTCCCCATTTCACACAGTCACCTAAGTAACTTTGACAGATGAGATAGGCCTTAAAGGGAATATCCACTCTTGAATATTAAATATTCTCGATATACCGTATATACTTGAGCATAAGCCGAGTTTTTTCAGCACAAAAAATGTGCTGAAAAAGCCCTCCTTGGCTTATACTCGAGTCAACCATCAGCGAACTCTTCAACTGTATGCGGCCTTCCAGAGTATCTGGCACAGGCGGCATTCTATGTCATCACGCTGCCTGCGCGACCTGATGACATCATGCCCCCTGTGCCGGGAAGAAGACGCAGCTCCTCGGAGCAGCAGGGAAGAGAGGTGAGTACTTGTATTTTTTAGGTTTTTTTTAAAAAAAAAACCCTGCCTATACCTGCCTATGGGGGGCATATACCTGCCTCTACCTGTCTATGGGGGACATATACCTGCCCATGGGGGACATTAAACTGGCTATACCAGCAAATACCAACCTCGGGTGGACAAATACATACCGATGGGGGGGCATGAAAGTGCCGATACCTGCCTCTAACTGCCTATGGGGAACATTAAACTGCCTATACTTGCCTATGGGAGACACTAAACTGCCTATATCTGCCTATGGGGAACATATACCTGCCTATATCTGCATATGGGGAACATATACCTGCCTATATCTGCCTATGGGGCACATATACCTGCCTATATCTGCATATGGGGAACATTAAACTGCCTATACTTGCCTAAGGGGAACATTAAACTGCCTATACTTGCCTATGGGAGACACTAAACTGCCTATACCTGCCTATGGGGAAAATATACCTGCGTATATCTGCCTAAGGGGAACATTAAACGGCCTATACTTGCCTAAGGGGAACATTAAACTGCCTTTACTTGCCTATGGGAGACACTAAACTGCCTATACCTGCCTATGGGGGACATATACCTGCCTATATCTGCCTAAGGGGAACATTAAACGGCCTATACTTGCCTAAGGGGAACATTAAACTGCCTATACTTGCCTAAGGGGAACATTAAACTGCCTATACTTGCCTATGGGAGACACTAAACTGCCTATACCTGCCTATGGGGGACATATACCTGCCTATATCTGCCTAAGGGGAACATTAAACTGCCTATACTTGCCTAAGGGGATCATTAAACTGCCTATACTTGCCTATGGGAGACACTAAACTGCCTATACCTGCCTATGGGGGACATTAAACTGCCTATACCTGCCTATGTAATTTTACTGGTATCCATTTTTATTTTTTAAATTCACCAGTAGCCGCTGCATTTTTCACCCTAGGCTTATACTCAAGTCAATAAGTTTTCCCAGTTTTTTGTGGCAAAATAAGGTTATATACGGGTCGGCTTATACTCGAGTATATACGGTAATTATTCCAGAATATAGCTTCATAGTCGTCGGATCTCTGTTTTTACTGATACCCCTACATATACATAGGATAACATCATAAAAATCTTTTGCAGGTATAAAGAAACTATAGGTCCCCATTGTAACACTCTACAATCATTCTGATCAACAGGATCGGCCAACCATCCAATGTGCTTAGGATTGTCTCAAATTTCCCCATGATGGTAGAAGTCTGGGAAAGAGGGATAGGACTGTCGGATTTTAACAAAAGAAAAGGTGTCTCCATTTCACATAGTCACCTAAGTAATCTTGACATGTTGCTATGAGATAGGCCTTAAAGGGAATGTTCACTCTTGAATACTGAGCATTCTCTATGGATTCATTTAGTGATATATAGCTTCATAGCGGTCGGAGATTTGTTATATCTGATACCCCTGCACAGACATAGGATAACATAACAAAATCTTTTGCCGGTATAAAGGGTTCTATTGTAACACTCCCAATCATTCTGATCAACAGGATCGGCCAACCATCTAGTGTGTTCAGGATTTTCTCAACTCGCCCCCAATGACAGAAGTCTGGGATAGAAGGATAGGACTGTCAGATTTTAACATATCCGTTTTTGTTTTCACTGGGCTTATTCCACATTTCAAATATTCACCTAAGTGAATTTGACAGATGGTTATGAGTCTGACATAGGCCTTAAAGGGAATGTCCACTCTTGAATACTTAACGTTCCGTATGGATTCATTTCACAATTTACTAGTTTTAAAGCGGTCGGGGCTCTGTTTTTTCTGATACGCCTATATACTGTAGATATAGAATTACATAATAAAATTCTTCTGCAGGTATTAAGGGTTTATACAGAAACCATAGGGCCCCATCGTAACACTCTACAAGTCCATGATCATAATGATCCTCAGAATTGGCCAACCATCTAATGTGTTTGGGATTTTCCCGAAGTCTGGGAAAGAAGGATAGGGCTGATGGATTTTAACAGGTCCAAACGTTTCTGATCACTGGAGATAAGAGGCGTCTGGCAGTAGTGTATTCCCCATTTCACATAGTTACCTTAGTAACTTTGACAGATTGCTATGAAATAGGCCTTAAATGGACGGTCCAGCCTTGAATATTGAACATTCTGTACGGAATAATTCAGAATACAGCTTCACAGGGGTCGGGGCTCTGTTTTTTCTCATACCCCTGCTTAGGCATAGGGTTACATAACCAGTATTGGGGGTCTATATAGATACCATAGGGTCCCTGTGTAACTCTACAAGTCCATGAGCATAGTGAAAAACAGGATCGGCCAACCATCTAATGTAGTCGAGAATGCACCGACTTGCCCCCAATGGCCAAAGTTTGGTAAAGAAGGATAGGGTTGTTTTCACTGAAGAGAAGAGGTGTCTGGCAGAGGCCTATTCCCTGCTTTACATAGTCAACTTGGCAACTTTAACAGATTGGTATGACATGGCCCTAAAAAGGAATGTCCACCCTTGAATATTTACCATTCTCTATTTAATTATACGGTTTATATCGGTCAGAGCTCTGTTTTTTCTGATACTCCTGCTCAGGCATAGGGTTACATAATAATATTCTTTTGCAGTTATCAGGGGTGTATGCACAAACCATAGGACCCCACTGTAACACTGCACAAGTGTCCGGTCATGCTGATCACCAGGATCGGCCAACCATCTAATGTGTTCCGGATTGTCCCGACTCACCCTCAATGGCAGAAGTCTGGAAAAGTAGGACAGGGCTATCTACATTTGACAGGTCTGATGCTTTGTTCGCATTGGAGAGGAGATGTCTGGCAGCTGCTTATTTCCCATGTTACATAGAGGACACTTGCATGCTCGGCTAATGGATTAGATAGCTGGTTTCAAACTCCAATCTGTATGCATTAAACGTTGTTCAATTGAGACTGCAGGAGTCCACTATATGACAGCAAGCAGAGGAAGCAGATCAGGCCACCTTTCCATAACAGGCCTTAGAGAACTCACAAGCTCTGCCCCTATTGTGGATAAGCCACCTATGGCCCATTCACATCTATATAACTGCTAGATTCCATGAGGAATCTTCATAATTGTGGTCGGATGTCCAGGCACATTCCTACTTATTGTTTGTGTTTCACTGTGGGTCCGCGTATTACTTTTTTATGTCACAAGACACATGGTATGACCAGAGGTGTAAATTGAAGCTCCTGGGCCTTAGTGCAAAAAGTGAAATGGGCCCTCGAGCTGCCATGTGCCATTTACAATGCTGGTGTCTCCTTATGTGGCAGAAGGGCTTTTGGGCCCCACCTCGGGCTGAAGGGCCCAGTAGTGGTTGCTATCTCTGCACCCCCTATCGCTACTGTCACGGGTGCCCCTGCGTCTCTCTCTCTCCCACTGGCGAGCGTCGCCGCGAGCCGCATGTCGGGTCGCAGGCGTGCTCGCTCTGCTGCTGTGTTCCCTACTCAGTTACCTGGCCGCGTTCCTGCCAATGCCTCTGTCTCCCGGCACGTGCGTCCCCGCTCCTCAGGACGCGCGCTCTGGCACTGTTAAATTTAAAGGGCCAGCTCCCCGGTAATTCCCTATCACCACACGTTGCCCCTATTTAAGCCTGTCCTTTCCTGATCCCCTTGCCGGATCTTTAGTGCCTTATTGCCTTTAGAAAAAGCGTTCCTTGTGTCTCGTCTGATATTCTGTGTACCGTATCATTTGCCTCCATCCCTCGACCACAAACCATTGCCACCTGTCTCTGACTCCGAGTTTGCCTTACGATTTTGTACCACGCTACACCTCAGCTGCCACCGCAAGCAAGTCACGTCAGGGGTAGCGACCTGGTAGACCCCCACCACAGGAAGTCCATCCCACTTTGCGGCGGGCTCTGGTGAATACCGGGACCTACTTAGATTCCGCTCCCTGGCGTGGCCCATACCATCGCTTGCGGTGGTCCAGAGGATCCACTAATGCATACCCAGCTATGTCCCTGGGTATGTCCTTGGAGGTCTAAAGGGAATGGTTTAGCCATCAGGTTCCTCAGCACCTAGAACTCTGCCTCCACGTCTTGGGAGCCCAACCAGTTTATAGCTCTTTGGTGGACACTACGGTGGCATCCCGAAGAAAGATAGGATTCCCTAAGCTTTGGCAAAGGGGACCATAAATCCCCAAACCTTAGATCAGGCTTGGTGGGACATTCTCTTCTAAGAGAGAGTTTGTGATAAACTGCAAATTTTAATGCACTTTTCTAAAGAACAAACATATTTAGACTTAAACAAAAACCTAGGGCGACATGTCAGAAAAGAGGTGCCACCAAGCGAATTTAAAGGTGCATTAAATGAGTGTATAGAGCACCCGAATGTATGAACCTGTCATATGTGGGTTCATAAATCTGGCATGTGGTATGCCTTACATAAAATATTATAGGTACATAACTTAGGCGCATAGCATATCTAGGGGCATAATTTAGGGTGCGTCCCCAGGGCAAGTGCCAAATACCGGTCGGTTTTCTCTACGATGAGTGGAGAAAAGCCCTCCCCCTTCACATTGAGATGGACATATTCCGTCCGGAAACCGGACGGAAGAATGTGCATATACAATGTTTTGCGGGCGGACCACGGGCGGTAAAACCGCCGGGCGGAAAACCCGTGCAGTTGTTTAAATAGGGTGGGGCCCCCTGGGCATAGATCTCTGACTTAATCTCCAGATACCTCCCCTCACGCACTCTCCGCTCCTCACAGGACCTTCTTCTCTGCTCCTCACAGGACCTTCTTCTCTGCTCTCCTCTTATCAGCTCTTCACACAACCGTCTCCAAGACTTCTCCCGTGCTTCCCCCACACTCTGGAACTCACTGCCCCAACACATCAGACTCTCCCCCACTCTCACCAGCCTCAAACGTAACCTGAAAACCTATCTCTTCAGGATTGCCTATAACCAACAATAATGCCGTTGCACTACTCCACGCCACAAACATGTCTGCCCCTCACCTTCTGTCTCTTACCACCTCCCTTGTAGACTGTAAGCCCTCGCGGGCAGGGACCTCTCTCCCTCTGTACCAGTTGTTAGTTACTTATTGTCACTTTGTAATTGTTTGACCAATGTTTTTTATGTAATCCCCCTCGAATGTACAGCGCCCTGGAACCAAGCGCTCTAAAATAAAAAAAATAATAATAATAGTAAATAACCACCCCAAGCAAATTTCTATCAACACGTCGCCTAGGTCAGGACACCCTTCTTGTACGCAACTTGCAGCCTACAAGACTCATTGGCAGGACAGGGAGCAACTGGCTTCCTGCTCTACTATTCTTCTTAATTGTTTACAGATCCTAAGGCCCCGTTCACACGGCTTATTTCCGACGGATTTGTGCGCCGTATTGAGCGCACAAATCCGCCGTGAATAAGGGGCGGGACGGGGCGGGGCCGGAGCGCGGCGGGGACGCCGCTCCCGACCCCATAGACAATGCATTGTTTACGGCGCGTCCGCGCCGTAAATAATGTGCATGTCACTTTCTCCCCCCGCGGCGGATTCGCCGAGCGGGGAGGAGCGACGGATTCCACTGTTCTCTATGAGAGCAGTGGATTACCGTAATTGCTGCCGCGGATTGGCGCCGTACTGCAGGGCAAATCCGGCGCGGAGTATGGCGCCAATCCGCGGCAAAATAAACCGTGTGAACGGGGCCTTAGAACACACAAACAGTTTAATAAGCAGAACTCACCCAGGAATAAAGGGCATATGACCTGGATTCCCAGGACATACATTGAACACCTGGGGCCCCTATGCTTGTGGGGCCTCTGAGCAACTGGATAAGATGACTGCAGCGGGCATCTACTATCCATGAACCCTTTAAACTTCAATTATACATTGAGCTTGTGGATTTTGGAGGATGTAAGGGGTTACATTTCTGCACATGTTTGCTATGTAGAAAAAAATTCTAAAAATTTAACAAAAATTTTCCATAATAAAATAAAGCTGAAAATATTTCAAGAGGTCAGCGCCGATCACATAGAACGAATGGAGGTGAAAGAGAAAAAGCTGATTTTTCACATCTAAGTGCAGAAAGTGAAAGTGATCCAATGTTTTCTAACCCGAGCCCTCGTATTTAATTAATGGATTAGGTGCGCTGTGAGGTTTCCTCTGAATTCCAGAGTCTTATCTGGTGACCTCTGAACGCATACCAGTGTCAGCGGCCGGAGAGGCAGCGCAAAAATGAGTGAAAAACGACCTTCCAAAAATACATCTTAAACAAATAGTACAGGAATGATGAATATAATTCCATTTTATTGGGTGAGACATTGGCTCTATTTTTGTTTCTGGGTAAAATGGATGACAGCCAATATGATTGACATGACCCCCCCTCCCTCCCTCCCCGCCCTTTACCTCTCCATCTGGCATTTCATTATGAAAATGCCCATTATGCATAGGCTTCACTTTCTACTATAACCAGGATTTTTGTATTTTTATTGCCACCATGCCCACGCTATGAAGTGTGTGGAAAATGCATTGAAGCCATGCCCGATAAGTTTATCTACAGACAGCTGTTTCGGGATGTTTGCCCCTCTTCAGTGTAGATTAGAACTTAAAGGGGTTGTCTCTCTACAAGGATTGCTTTTTATATTAAAGATCTTGCAAAAACAAGTCACTTTGCAATATATGGCCATTAACAGAGTCCTACCTATTCCGAGATATCCCCTCTTGTATGGGCTGCATCAGCTCCTCAGATCGCTATAGCTACAGACCTGTTTGATCTATCCTGATAGGCTGCCAGAACTGGTTGCTATAGCTACAGACCTGGCTTCTACTGCAGCCTAGTAGAAGCCAGTAAACACTCCCCTGAATTCAAAATGAAACCAAAGAAAACAGGACGAATCAATGTAGTGAGACAACCCCTTTAAGTCTCCTTTGATCCCCATGATGCGATCCGATCGCTGCCCATACCATATATGGGAATATCTCTCCTTGGGAAGAGCACCATATAGGTGTGTGAAGATTTGAAATAGCCTTTTGCACTCCACTAGGCATCTGCATATCACAAGGCATTGAGGGAAAGTAGCTGAGAAGCACAAGTGCCCTCTATTGGATGTAACAAAATCTTCAATTTGCTTTTGACTCACTGACTCTTTAGAAAGCAAAAGAGATATTAGCCAAGCCAGTATAACTCATCTGCATACAGCTGTTTCAGGGGTTTTGCCCCTCATCAGAGCAGAACAGAGCTTACTGGTTGGCTGGGTGAGAGAAAATGAGTGGCTCAGAAAGGGGAATATCTTTCATTGGTGAGAGCACCATATAGGTGTGTGGAGGTTTAAATTGCCTTTTGCACTCCACAAGACATTATGGGAAAGGAGCTGAGCAGCTTGAGCGCCCTTTATTGGATGGGCAGACAGCCCTAGGTTCAGAGCTGTTTGTCCATATTGCCTGTTTTTAGGGAACACTTAGATCCAATTCAAACTTGCATAGTATAGGAGCTTTTTTTGCGCGGTCATATCATCGCAGCAAAAGGGGTAACATTTCTCATCAGAGAGAGGCACCATGCAGGTGTGTGGAGACTTATAGGCCATTAGCTGCTACACTTAAATTTCATTATATTCTAAAGAGTTTATGGGAAATGACCTAGGACTCTTGTAGTGCCTCCTATTGGATTTATCCTTCCTCAATTCACATTAAACTCAAGCCTTGAAACGTAAATGGGATTAGAGCTAAATATCTGGTTGACTCTAATCCCATTTACATTGCAAGGCTCAATGATTCGGATGGGAATTGAGAAATGCAACATCCAATAGGTGGCGCTACGAGAGTCATAGCTCATTTCCCATGAGCCCTTTAGAATATAACCTCAATAAATCTTGATCCAACCACGGGTCTAGTGATCCGAGCTTACAGCATGATTGAGATTAGCGGCCCTAATACGTCCATATAAACACAGCCTTAGACATGCATTAACAACTTACTTTCTCAATGTAGTAAAGGTTGAATAAATAATTTTTAAAAAATCATAAAAAGAAACAAAATGTAAATTTTAGATTAAATTATCTTTATTAAATAGCCCAAAATACCAACCCCAAAAAATATATTAGATATTCTCTTAACCTGCACAATGGGGCCTCTTCTCCACGGGACTGAATTACAGTCGAATTTTTAACCGGATTCAGAATTTAGAATTCACATAAATTCGGCTGTAAAATCATCCCCATAGACTTCAAAAGAAAATCCGAGCTGTAGTCTACACAGCTTAGATTTTCTGAAGTTGGATTTCAAAACCGATGTTTTAAAAAAAAAAAAAAAAAACTTAGAAAAAGAATCTGGCAGAAAACGATGGATTATAGCACTGTTCCATTGAATGGGGCGCCCGAACCGCGACAAAAAAGGGGACAACAACGAAAACAGACTGTTAAATACTGGTCCGATTCTAATTAGAATCCAATGAGTATTTTACCCTCTGGCGTGTAGATGAAGCGTAATAGCATAATATCACTAAGCAAAAAAGTCAGACATGTCGCTCAAAATCAAAAGTAACAAAAATAAAAATTATGGGCGACATGTCCCATTAGGGCTGCACCATTTATTGGGTGTATTTTGGGCCAAAAAAAACTGTTGACTCCCCATTCTCTATATAAGTGAACTGTTGTACACCAAAACTAGACGCATTTTACGCCAGGTACGACACTTTTGAATGCGCTTAAAGTAGGCGCATCAAATATGCTGGCAATGATACGCTATGCGCCTACATTATGCTATGTACCTACATTATGCAATGCGCCTACATTATGCAATGCGCCTACATTATGCAATGCGCCTACATTATGCTATGTACCTACATTATGCTATGCGCCTACATTATGCTATGCGCCTACATTATGCTATGCGCCTACATTAGGCTATGCACCTACATTATGCTATGTGCCTACATTATGCAATGCGCCTACATTATGCAATGCGCCTACATTATGCTATGCACCTACATTATGCTATGCACCTACATTATGCTATGTACCTACATTATGCTATGCGCCTACATTATGCAATGCGCCTACATTATGCAATGCGCCTACATTAGGCTATGTACCTACATTTTGCTATGTGCTTAGATTATGCTATGCGCCTACATTATGCTATGTACCTACATTATGCTATGCGCCTACATTATGCTATGTACCTACATTATGCTATGCGCCTACATTATGCTATGCACCTACATTATGCTATGCGCCTACATTATGCTATGCGCCTACATTATGCTATGCACCTACATTATGCTATGCACCTACATTATGCTATGCACCTACATTATGCTATGCACCTACATTATGCTATGCGCCTACATTATGCTATGCACCTACATTATGCTATGCACCTACATTATGCTATGCACCTACATTATGCTATGAGCCTACATTATGCTATGTGCCTACATTATGCTATGAGCCTACATTATGCTATGTGCCTACATTATGCTATGAGCCTACATTATGCTATGTGCCTACATTATGCTATGTGCCTACATTATGCTATGAGCCTACATTATGCTATGCGTCTACAGTATGCTATGCACCTACATTATGCTATGCACCTACATTATGCTATGCGCCTACATTATGCTATGTACCTACATTATGCTATGCGCCTACATTATGCTATGCGCCTACATTATGCTATGAGCCTACATTATGCTATGTGCCTACATTATGCTATGAGCCTACATTATGCTATGTGCCTACATTATGCTATGTGCCTACATTATGCTATGAGCCTACATTATGCTATGTGCCTACATTATGCTATGAGCCTACATTATGCTATGAGCCTACATTATGCTATGTGCCTACATTATGCTATGTGCCTACATTATGCTATGAGCCTACATTATGCTATGTACCTACATTATGCTATGCACCTACATTATGCTATGCACCTACATTATGCTATGCGCCTACATTATGCTATGTACCTACATTATGCTATGTACCTACATTATGCTATGTACCTACATTATGCTATGCACCTACATTATGCTATGCGCCTACATTATGCTATGTGCCTACATTATGCTATGAGCCTACATTATGCTATGTGCCTACATTATGCTATGTGCCTACATTATGCTATGAGCCTACATTATGCTATGTGCCTACATTATGCTATGAGCCTACATTATGCTATGTGCCTACATTATGCTATGTGCCTACATTATGCTATTAACCTACATTATGCTATGTGCCTACATTATGCTATGTGCCTACATTATGCTATGTGCCTACATTATGCTATGAGCCTACATTATGCTATGTGCCTACATTATGCTATGTGCCTACATTATGCTATGTGCCTACATTATGCTATGTGCCTACATTATGCTATGAGCCTACATTATGCTATGTGCCTACATTATGCTATGAGCCTACATTATGCTATGTGCCTACATTATGCTATGAGCCTACATTATGCTATGTACCTACATTATGCTATGTGCCTACATTATGCTATGTACCTACATTATGCTATGTGCCTAGATTAGGTGCATCAATTATAATATGCACGGTAACCAGACGCCAGATTTTTGACATGTTCACGCATTCAGGCGCACTCTACACTCATTTAATGCACCTTAAAACTGGCGGTGCCTCTTTTCTGACATGTCACCCTAATTATATAAAACATACATGGGGAATAGAAAATTAAAAAAAATATATATATAAAAGTAAAATCTGATGTATTTCAACCATAAAACTCCCTCATACAGATACTAGTGCATCATTGACAATTAAAGGGGGTCTCCAGGACTATCTTTGTATTTGTTATAGGCCTCACAAATGTATTAAGCCTTGTAATTCATACTGTAATGAGTCCATACAATATATGGGGTTCTCTATTGGACTTAAATCATTGATATCAATTATCTTTTCAGTGATATTCACATTTTTTGAGATGCACTAATACATCGACCTTAAAAAAAGTTAAGACCTCCCGAATGCCATAGGGTGAAACCGAACTTTCCAGGGTTTCCAATGACAAAATTCTTAGGGTCTTCAAAACACTCAAATTCTCAGAGGGTTTATCTGTGATTTCATAGCGGCAATGAAGCAGTTAACCTGCCGTGGAAGAGGCTGATCTGGGGTCATTCTACCCTGGCAGTGCCCTATTATCCTATGATAATTAGATTACCAAAGTACACAGGACATTCAAGCTACAGAAGTCTAAAGCCGAAAAAAACCAAGCATGAAAATATAATACGGTCCTTAACAATAAAGACATTTTAGAGTTGAAATGGTGCATGTACCATACATAAAGTGCATAGGATGTTTAGAGGTTGGTTAGCTAACCTGAAGGTGCACCACGGAAAATGGTGTCATTATGGGCTCATTTGTAAAATATACACACAAATACGTAGAAACATACAAGAAATACAAACATACACACAACTGGATACAAAAGAAATACAGTGGTACCTTGACTTAAGAGCGTCTTGACATGAGTGTTTTGAGATAGGAGCCTGGTCCATTTTTTTGCCTTGAGTTAAGAGCAAATATTTGAGTTAAGAGTGAAGGAGAGCAGACATGCATTGCTCAAAAGCTCCTAATCTAGAACAGCAACTAATCTGCTCTGCAAACCATCTGCCATTACAGCAACATTGTGTGAAGGGAAAATAAAGCGGAGAATTTAAGTTTAGTGATGTCCTCCATCTCCGGTAGCATCTTCATCTGACTCTCAAGTTGAATTCACCAGATTAAGCCAGCCATTTATTTCTTTACAGTATATTCTCTATTGTTATAATGTGTACAGTATATTTATACAGTGCACATATTTGTTTATAAACGTAATAGAAATTGTGGTGTTTTGGGGTGCATGGAACAGATTAATGATGTTTCAATTCATTTCTATGGTAAATCTTGCTTTGACATAAGAGCAATTTGAGTTAAGAGCAAAGTCACAGAACAAAGTAAACTTGTATCTCAAGGTATCACTGCACATACAGTACATACACAGACTTACATACACAAGAAAAAAATCTATAGATATACCTACTTACAAAAGAGATACATACAGACATAACAAAGGGATCGGAATAAGTTGGAGGCCTGGGCAGAGAAGTGGCAGATGAGGTTTAAAGGGGTGTTCTGGGACTTATCAATGCTTGTTCTTTCATCGGGGTATAAGTAAAAATAGAAGAGAAAATTCATACTTTCCTCCCGGATGCTCCCCTTCACTTCCGGCGGCCGGTGCGTTCAGCCAGAAAGTATTGATCAATCCTGGAAAACACCCCTTTAACACAGATAAATGCAAGGTTATGCACATGTGGGTGGGTGGGGGGGGGGGTCTGGTGGACAGTAAACTTAATTGTAGCAGCCAGTGTCAGGCAGCAGCTGCCAAGGCAAATAGGATTATGGGGTGTATTAAAAGGGGCATATATGCACATGATGGGAACATTATGCTCCCATTATACAAGTCACTGGTCAGACCACACATTGGATATTGTGGACAGTTTTGGGCACCAGTGCGCAAGAAAGACATTGTAGAGCTTGAACAGGTACAAAGGCAGCAACAAAAATAATAAAAGCACTGGGTGGACTACAATACCCAGAAAGATGAGCAAGATTAGGGTTATTTAGTTTAGAGAAAAGACCGCTTCGGGGACATAACAAATATGTATAAATACATCAAAGGTCAATATAGAGATCTCTGGCAAGATCTATTTATTCCCCCCGACTGAATCCTGAACAAGGGGGCATCCTCTACGTCTGGAGGAAAGAAGATTTCTACGTAAACTTAGAAAGGGATTCTTTACTGTAAGAGCAGTGAGACTGTGGAACTCTCTGCCAGAGGAATTTGTCATGGGGAATTCACTAACAGAGTTCAAGAAGGGCTTGGATGCATTTGTAGATGTAATAATATAACAGGTTATAGTGACCGGGATTCTGGAGAAGGGTCTGGATACATTTCTAGATGTAATAATATAACAAGTTATAGTGACCGGGATTCTGGAGAAGGGTCTGGAGACATTTCTAGATGTAATAATATAACAAGTTATAGTGACCAGGATTCTAGAGAAGGGTCTGGATACATTTCTAGATGTTATAATATAACAAGTTATAGTGACCGGGATTCTGGAGAAGGGTCTGGATACATTTCTAGATGTAATAATATAACAAGTTATAGTGACCGGGATTCTGGAGAAGGGTCTGGATACATTTCTAGATGTTATAATATAACAAGTTATAGTGACCGGGATTCTGGAGAAGGGTCTGGATACATTTCTAGATGTAATAATAGAACAAGTTATAGTGACCAGGATTCTGGAGAAGGGTCTGGATACATTTCTAGATGTAATAATAGAACAAGTTATAGTGACCAGGATTCTGGAGAAGGGTCTGGATACATTTCTAGATGTAATATAACAAGTTATAGTGACCGGGATTCTGGAGAAGGGTCTGGATACATTTCTAGATGTTATAATATAACAAGTTATAGTGACCAGATTCTGGAGAAGGGTCTGGATACATTTCTAGATGTAATAATATAACAAGTTATAGTGACCAGGATTCTGGAGAAGGGTCTGGATACATTTCTAGATGTTATAATATAACAAGTTATAGTGACCAGGATTCTGGAGAAGGGTCTGGATACATTTCTAGATGTTATAATATAACAAGTTATAGTGACCAGGATTCTGGAGAAGGGTCTGGATACATTTCTAGATGTTATAATATAACAAGTTATAGTGACCAGGATTCTGGAGAAGGGTCTGGATACATTTCTAGATGTTATAATATAACAAGTTATAGTGACTAGGATTCTGGAGAAGGGTCGCTAATCCAGGGATTTTTATGATTGCCAGACTGGAGTTGGGAAGGAAATTTTTCCCTAAAATGAGAACAATTGGCTTCTGCTTCATTGGGGTTCTTGTCTTCCTCTGGATCAACACTTTAGCACACTAGCAAAAATTAAATGGACCCCCTTGGCTAACATGTGCCACTTATTTTGCTGGTATGTCCTTATGTGGCAGGAGGGCTACGCCCCTGGCACAATAGGCTGAACTGTATGGATGTCTGTCTTTTTTCAGCCTTACAAACCATGTAACTATGTATATATACACAAAAAGTACATGCATGCACACATACCTACATATACAGAAAACTCATGCAAGCACACAAACGATGACAGTCAGTAAATGGACCCATAAAAAAGCAACTCCATAAGCAGTGCCAGAGGGCACCATTACGGGTATTCCTGTCTTATAAATTGATGCCATACATTTATGACTGGTGGAGGAAGAGACCTCTCTTTTCCCCGACACAGTGGCACTCGCGGGCACCCGACTGCAGCCGGGCCTATTCTCCCTAAAGATCTTAGCAGTATGCCATCACTTGATGGGATGGAAATACCCCTTTAATAACACCAGACCTCCCTTATAACAGAGCCAGACAGAGAGCACCCACTTACATGCAGCGAGAGTGCCCCCATAATCAGTCTGGACAATTCAGGAGGGTAGAGTATGCAGATTTTAAAGAACGCTATGGAAGTCAACCTTTCAGAAAGAAAATGTAATCAAGTAATTCCCACATTGTCTCATTAGAAGCTGTGCCAACTGGGCGAATCTGGCATTCTCCATATCTACTATGTCCCCACATCAATTATACCGTATCATACCGATTGTGGTCAGAGATCCCCCACTGGCACCACTTCTAGAACAATCATTATGAGAGAGACCCTGCTCTTGCAGATAATCATATACCAGATTGTAGTCTTCTCTATACATTTCCAGGGTGCGGACTGGTCCCCAGACCTGCCATCTTACTGCCCCTATTATACCCTGCTAGAAGCAGAGTATAGTAGTAGAGCTGTGGCTGCCCCCTATTCTGCTATACACCAGTATTGCAGAATAGTGTTCAAGTGTTTGTGTCCCCTAAGTCCGGGTTCTCACCGTACTTCTAGAGTGCTCCGATCTGGCCCCCATTCACCTTCCCTTTCCCCACTCAGTAGGCGCCAGGGAATATGAGATAAAATCATTCCACTCAATGAGTGCCATGATTTTACCGTATTTGCAGGGCGTACTTCGGCCATATTGCAGCCCAATTACGTACCGAAGTTCCCCCCCGCAAATACGCCGTGTGAACATACCCTAATGACCAAGTGTCCTACCGCATATGGACTAAAATGACAAGCGAAAAAAAAGAAAAAGTTTAAAACAAATAAAAAAAAATGAAATAAACATAACTAGAATTGTCGATCTATTATTATCTAACCTCCTGTATCTCACGCAGTGAACGGCGTAAAAAAAAACAGCCAGCGGCAAAATTCCGTGTTTTAGTTTTATTTGCCTCCCCAAAAATTGGAGCAAAAAAGTGACAGGTATCCGAAAATAATACCAATGAAAACTGCACGTCAATCCCCCCCAAAAAAGAGCCTTAGTACAGGTCCATAGACGGAAAAACAAACAAAAGTTATTGGTCTTAGAAAATGGCGCTGTTGAGCAAATGATTACATTTAAATATTTTTGCAAAAAAAAAGAAAAAAAGAAAAAAAAATCGGAATCATGCTGACCAGCGAAGTAAAGAGAACAGGTTATCTATATTGCACCTCCAAAAAAGATGGTGCTTTGGGGTCTTTTTCCCCATTCTACCTGACTGGGGTGGACACACTGAAAGAGGTGTCAGGTCAGGTGTAGGGATTAGAAGATTGCCTTGTGGGGGGCCTCAAATGGCCCTTTTTGCCTATGGGTATTTTCACACGGCTGATTGCTGCGCATATCGTAGGTGCCGCAATACGCCGGGGGGATTGGAACCACGCGCTGATCAGCACATATTCCCAAAGCACGGGGGGACTGGTCGGGCGCCTGCCCAATAGACATGCATAGACATGTCAATTCTCCCCCCGCGCGTACAATACGATCATATTGTACGCGCGGGGGGATGATGCATAATACATAGCTCTCTATGAGCGCTATGAATTACCGTAATTCCAGCGCGCATTTTGCCACGTATAAAGCGCAATACGTGCCAAAATGCCCTAAGGGTATGTTCACACAGTGTAATTTCGGCGCGTATTTGCGCTCTAATACGGGCGAGATGCGAGCCGAAATTACGGTAATCCATAGTTCTCATAGAGAACTATGGATTACGCCTCCTCTCCCCGCTCGTACAATAAGTGGGGAGATAAGTGACATGTCTATTACTTACGGCGAATATGCGCCACGAGTAATGAATGTCAATGGGGCCGGCGGGAGTACAGTTCATGCGTATTAGCGCGAGCTCCCGAAACACACGATGTAGTGCAGCGCTTACTGTACGCGCCGCACTACATCGTGTGAATATAGCCAAAGGGTGCTGTCACACAGCGCAGTTTTGGTGCATGTTTCACCAGCTAAGCTGGCTTCATCAAGGGTTAGAGGTCCCCTGATGAAGCCAGGTTAGCTGGTGAAACATGTTGGGGAGGTCAGGCATGACGTTTTAAATTGTGATTTCTCACCTCTGTTTACAAGTGTCACCTGCTGCAGACGGTGTCACAAGGGGGCCTTATTTGTTTAGTGTCCATTAGATTAGGGACGACGGCCCAAGTAGGAGGCTTGGGATCCCTGACTGGAGTTAGTAAATTGCTGTATATACAAGGCTTTCCTGTTTATAGGTGGTGTTCCACAAGACTTGATAATAGAAAAGGAGCTATTCCTTCCTTCAGAAGTAGTAAGGGTTAAATGGTGAGGTTAGAAATAAAATTTTTAAATAGTGTGTATAGAGGTTAAGAGTTATACATAATAAAAGTTACGTTTTAGTGTTTTATAGATAGAGAACTGATAGAGTTTAAGTTTGCGTATGACAAAATAGTAAATATTGTGTTTGTATCCACAAGACTTCAAACACAGTCATTGATTAATTACTAGAAACACCTTTCTGAACAATTTAGACAACTGAAAGAAGCTGCTGGAAATAAAGGCAGTTTAATTGGAGCGCAGTTAAAACTGCACCAAAACTGCGCTGTGTGAAAGCAGCCTAAGCCACCAAAATGCCTTGTGCTAGCCCTGCTCCTTTCTCTCGTTGTTTTGGACTCTTTTAACCCCCCTAGAGTCCCCAGATCCCATTGAATACAATAGAGCTACATAGGAGAATTGCAGAACTAACAATTCCCCAATATGGCTGAGGAAGTCTATCTATCAGCATTACAGCAACAGAATACAGACTGCTGTAACAGGCGCCTGGTCTGCTTCCAACTAGAAAGGGAGAGAGTGTATTCCTACTACTACATTAGGGAAGGGTCTCACACTCCTCGGGGTGAATGGGCGGTAAGTTCACAGGGCACATTCCTTTCAAACCGGATACAATACAGAATTACATTTTCCTTTCTTGTCCCAAAATCAGACCGGACTAGGTGATCGCTTAATCGCTGATATATTACATGGTAGTAGATGACTGGTCTGCAATTTCTTATGCCAACTCTCAGTCATCCAATCACACCCTGCCTCCGGACGGCGCCTGGCAGGCCTACATCCCAGACCGCTATCCATTTCGATACAGTCTATATAGATGTAGCAGAGCTGACATAAAAATCTATGTAAAATCACAGAGAACATAGGCCTGCATTCTCAGCCAGTTGACTAACTCAGCTCTGCTACAACTGTCTCTTTTGATTGTACTATGCCAGTAAAAATTAGAAACATATATGTACTATCCTCTTCTCTACAGATCATACAGATGTAGCAGAGCTGATATTGCTTTGGGCTGCATTATTATAGAACATATGCCTGTGTTCTGTGCCCGTTGACCAACTCAGCTCTGCTACATCTGTGCCTCTTGATTGTACTATGCCAGTATAAATTAGAAACATAAATGTACTATCCTCTTCTGTACAGATGTAGCAGTGCTGATATTGCTTTGTGCTGCATTATTATAAAAATCTATATAAAATCAGAGAACATATGACTGCGTGTGCTGCCAGATGACCAACTCAGCTCTGCTACATCTGTGCCTCTTGATTGTACTATGCCATTAAAAATTAAATACAGATGTAGCAGAGCTGATATTGTTTTGTGCTGCATTATTATAAAAATCTATGTAAAATCGCAGAGTACATACGCCTGTGTGCTGTGCACGCTGACCAACTCAGCTCTACTATGTTTGTGCCTCTTGATTTCAGGATGCCAGAGAAAATTAGAAACAGAGATTTTCTATCCTCTTGTATCTGGACCATACGTATGTAGCGGGCTGCATCAATGACTTTCAGATAAGATACAGCCCTTTGTGTTGCGCCAACTGAACTATTCAGCTCTACTACATCAGTCACTATGCAAGTAAAAACATGCAAATCTTAATTCTGCTAGCCACTTCAGTACAGTCTACATAGATTTAGCAGAGCTGATAGTGTCACCGGCTGCATTAGGGTAATAACGATAAAATTAGATAATGCAGTCCACTGTGTTGTGCCAAATAACTAACTTAGCTCTGCTACATCTTGGCCTTTTGATTGCAGCATGCCAATGAAAACTTGAACCATTAATCTACTATCCTCTTCCATACAGATGTAGCAGAGCCAATGTTGTCACAGGCTGCTTTAGGGCAATAACTTTGAGATAAGATATCGTAGTCCTATGTAAAATTATGACTGTGCTGTGCCAGTTGACCAACTTAGCTCTACTACATCCGTGCCGGTTGATGGCACTATGCCAGTGAGAACTAGAATCGTATCTCTTTTATACGGGCCATATGGAAGATACAGATGTAGCAGAGCTGATATTGTCACAGATTGTGTTAGGACAATGATTGAAATAAGATAAGTCGTTTGTGTTGTGCCAAGTGACCTACTCACTACCGTCTTCTTCTATATGGATCATTCAGATGTAGCAGAGATGATATTGATATGATATATGATAATGCAGTCCTATGTAAAATGCAAGGAACATATAGCTGTGCGCTGTGCCAGTTGACCAACTCAGTTCTGCTACATCTGTACCTCTTGATAGCATTATGCTAATGAAAACTAGAAACACAAATCTACTGTCCTCTTCTATATCCACTAAACAGATGTAGCAGTGCTGATAACTGCCATGAGATATGATAGTGCAGTCCTATGTAAAATTATAAGAAACATGTGGCTGCATGCTGTGCCAGTTGACCAAGTTCAACTAAATCTGTACCTTGATTGCACCAGTGAAGACTAGAAACATAAATCTGCTATGCTCTTCTGTAAAGAACATACTGATGTTACAGAGCTGGTATTGTCACAGGTTGCATTAGGACAATGATATTGAATTAAAATATCGGCATTTGTGTTGTGCCAAGTGACTGACTCAGCTCTGCTACACCTGTACCTGTAAGGCAGCACCCAGATGTTACAATACCTCCAGTATGTTGGTAATGTCTTTGAAATAAGATAAAGCACTCATTTGTGTTGTGCCAAGAGACCTTTTCTGCTATACTACATTTGTACCGATAAAGCAGGGCCCAGATGTTACAATATCCCCAGTATGTTGGTAATGTCTTTGAAATTAGATAAAGCAGTCATTTGCGTTGTGCCAAGTGACCTCCTTAGCTCTGCTACATCTGTACCCGTAAATCAAAGTCCAGATGTTACAATACCGCCAGTGTTGCGCCAAGTGACCTACTCAGCTCTGTTACATCTATACCCGTAAAGAAGAGCCCAGCTGTTACAATACCCCCAGTATGTTGCTAATGTCTCCAAGTGACCTACTCAGCTCTGCTACATCTGTAGCCGTAAAGCAGAGCTGAGATTCGAAAGTTCTGCCGGTATGTTGACCAGGTCTTTGAAATGAGATAAAGCAGTCATTTGTTGTTGTGCCGAGTGACCTACTCAGCTTTGCTACATCTGTACCCATAAAGCAGCGCCCAGATGCCACAGTCCCCCCAGTATGTTGCTAATGTCTTTGAAATGAAATAAAGCAGTCATTTGTGTTGTGCCAAATGACCTACTCAGTTCTGCTGTATCTATACCCATAAAGCAAAGCTCAGCTATAACAATACCCCCAGCATGTTGCTAATGTCTCCAATTGACCTACTCAGCTCTGCTACATCTGTATCCATAAAGCAGCGCCCAGATGTTATAATACCCCCAGTATGTTACTAATCTCTCTAACTGACCTACTCAGCCCTGCTACATCTATATCCGTAAAGCAACACCCAGATGTTACAATCCCTTCAGTATGTTACTAATGTCTTTGAAATTTGATAAAGCAGTCATTTGTGTTGTGCCAAGTGACCTACTCAGCTCTGCTACATTTGTACCTGTAGAGAAGAGCCCAGATGTTACAATACCCCCAGTATTTTGCTAATGTCTCCAAATAACCTACTCAGCTCTGCTACATCTGTAAAGCAGCGCCCAGATGTTACAATACCCCAGTATGTTGCTAATGTCTTTGAAATGAGATAAAGCAGTCATTTGTGGTGTGCAAAGAGACCTACTCAGCTCTGTTACATCTATACCCGTAAAGAAGAGCCCAGCTGTTACAATACCCCCAGTGTTTTCGGGCCAAGTGACCTACTTAGCTCTGCTACATCTGTATCTGTAAAGCAGAGCCCAGATGTTACAATACCCCCAGGGATTTCTGATGGGCTCCAAATAACCTACTCAGCTCTGCTACATCTGTAAAGCAGCGCCCAGATGTTACAATACCCCCAGTATGTTGCTAATGTCTTTGAAATGAGATAAAGCAGTCATTTGTGTTGTGCCAAGTGACCTACTCAGCTCTGCTACATTTGTACCTGTAGAGAAGAGCCCAGATGTTACAATACCCCCAGTGTTGCGCCAAGTGACCTACTTAGCTCTGCTACATCTGTATCTGTAAAGCAGAGCCCAGATGTTACAATACCCCCAGTATTTTGCTGATGTCTCCAAATAACCTACTCAGCTCTGCTACATCTGTAAAGCAGCGCCCAGATGTTACAATACCCCCAGTATGTTGCTAATGTCTTTGAAATGAGATAAAGCAGTCATTTGTGTTGTGCCAAGTGACCTACTCAGCTTTGCTACATCTGTACCCATAAAGCAGCGCCCAGATGCCACAGTCCCCCCAGTATGTTGCTAACGTCTCCAAATAACCCACTCAGCTCTGCTACATCTATATCCGTAAAGCAGCGCCCAGATGTTACAATACCCCCAGTATGTTTTTAATATCTTTGAAATGAGATAAAGCAGTCATTTGTGTTGTGCCAAGTGACCTACTCAGTTCTGCTGCATCTATACCCGTAAAGCAGAGCTCATCTATAACAATACCCTCAGCATGTTGCTAACGTCTCCAAGTGACCTACTCAGCTCTGCTACATCTGCACTCATAAAGCAGCGCCCAGATGCTCCAGTCCCCCCAGTATGTTGCTAATGTCTTTGTAACAATGCACAGGTTGGAGCCAGAACAGTTGCAGAAAGTTAATCACTCACTTGGAGAGGGCGTAGAGGCTGTGCCTGATGTAGGATCTGCTGATCATTGCTGCTTGTGGAAGTCACTGACTCTTTTCCAAGGAGTCATTAAGAACAATGCAGGATGGGATGAGCCAATGTCATGTTCCTTCCAGGCGCTGCAGCCCTGCAGGATGCTCAGCACACCTAGGCATTGGCCATGCCCACCCACCTATGACGACAGCGCCTGCCAAGCTTGACCCAGCACTTCCATCACATGATCTCATATGTGAGCGCTCCCCCTCTTCTTCTTTGTTACCGTAAACACTGTAGTAGAAGCTCCGCGCTCTTTGTCTTCTATTTTTCCCATCTCCCCCCCCCCCTCACCCCCCTGATAATACAGGAATGTGTCCGCCAGGCTTACGTCAGCTGAGAAAAATGACACTCAATATTTTCAGGTCTGTTATCTGGAGAGCAGAAATTCTGAATTCTTCTCCACCGAACCATCTTTAGCCAATTTAAATAGTTTACCTGTAAGCGGCTGATAATTTATGTCAATGTTCCCGAATTTCTGCACAGCTTGTTTGGCAGCTAAATAATATTTGCTTTGTGCGGCTGGGAGGGGGAGCGTTTGCTTTTTATTGGACTTTTGCTTAGCTATAAAGATGATCTCCCGATGAGTAACTCTTAAAAAGAAGGCGGAACCCAGAAGCAACTCTCCCATTTACCTGCAGCACCCCCAAAGGCGACATGAAGCATTGCATGGTTCTCTTTGAAATCAAAAGACTGTATAAAGCTGGGTCCTCCAAAGCGGGAGATTTCCCCTTTATTAAAGGGGTTGTCTCACTACAAGGATTGCTTTTTATGTTAAAGATCTTGTAAAAACAAGTCACTTTGCAATATGTGTCCATTAACAGTATTCTACCTATTCTGAGATATACCCTCTTGCATGGGCTGCATCAGCTCCTCAGGTCGCTATAGCTACAACCTGTTTGATCTATCCTGATAGGCTGCTAGCACTGGCTACTATAGCTACGGACCTGTTTGATCTCTCCTGATAGGTTGACAGCGCTGGTCACTATAGCTACAGACCTGTAGTCCTCAGAAGGTCATCACTACAGGACAGTAGCCAGTAAGTCAGTAAACCCGTCCCGAATTCAAAAATGAAACTGAGAAAACGGGACTGAGGTAAAATGAATCGATGTAGTGAGACAACCCCTTTAACTCCATAATGCCTTATCCCCTTAACGCCTGAAAAGTACTTAATGACCAGTCGTAACTTTTTTATTTTTTCAATAACGCAGTTGTACGAGGCCTCGTTTTATGTAGGAGAAGTTGTACATTTTGGGGGAATAGTTTAAGTTCTCTTATATATTATCGCAGAATTTTTTTCATTTTTTTGTTTTTTTAAACTTTTGATTTTTACACCATTCATATTTCACACTTAAAAGCTTGTTAGATTCATTCTACATGATAGTACGGTCATGTGGATACCTAATATGTGTAGGATTTTTTGTGTGTGTAATGTATGCACAATTATTTTTTATTAAATATTTTTATTTTATTATTTATTTATTTTTTCTACACTTTTTTATGCTTTTTACTTTGTTTTTTTAAAATCCCATGAAGGGATAAGTGTTTTACATTTTTTCTTACACTTAGTAATGTATTAGCATATTCATATATGCTAATACATTATAATCTGTGTCAGTTAGACACAGAAAGGGGAATATTACTCCGTGGGGAGAGCACCATATAGGCATGTGGAGTTTTGAGATTGCCTTTTTGCCCTCCACTACGCATCTGCATATCACAAGGCATTATGGGAAAGGAGCTGAGAAGCGTAAGCGCCCTCTATTGGATGTAAAAAAAATCCTCAATTTTCTTCTGACTCACTGAATCTTTAAGAAGCTAAATTGATAGTAGCCAAGCCAGTATCACTCATCTACAGGCAGCTGTTTTAGGGTTTTGCCCCTCAGTTTGACACAAGCCAGTATCACTCATCTACAGACAGCTGTTTCAGGGTTTTGCCCCTCAGTTTGACACAGGCAGCAATCAGGGTAGCACACAGTCTGCCCTGATCTCTAGCTTGTTACACAGGCAGCCCTGGGGCTACTCTACGTCCCCAGGGCTGACTGTGCAGCCATTCCCCGGGCTGTGTCTAGTCACCGGGACTCCCGATCACCCGATGGAGCAGGGGAAAGCCCTTTGATTATGCTGCGGTCACTGACTGCGGCAATCAAAGGGTTAAGCGCCGGGGAGTGAAGGTTTCCCCTGGTGCTTGCAGAGACTGCGCTGCGCTGTGAAATTCAGCCCTGTTCTCAGTGTTGCTGCGCCGCTGGGAGCCACAAACCCCGATGTCTGCAGCGACAACAAAAGACGGCAGGAGGTCGTTAAGGAGTGAAAGGGTTTGTCTAGTGGAGAAAAAAATCCAAATAATCTCTCTCCCATTGTTCAGTCCCTTTTGTACTTTCATTACATTTCTAATATTCTTCCTGCAGTTCTACGTGGACAGGGGAGTGTTTGTGCTCCTTTCTTTTGGGTTGTGGTGCTGTGTGACGGCCATTGTTGCGGTCACCTAGAGCCAGGGGCAGAGATGTAACTAGAATTCAATGTACCCCATAGCAAAATAATTTAGGGTCCCAACACCTAATGATAATGAACTAAAACGGCAGCATTAGTATCAATATTTGAAGCATGCAACAAATAAAAAATGGCGAACCGGCGCACATGGATTATAAGTAAATGCTAATGATGAAGGCTGGTATATAGAAAACTTCTGAATTTTATTTCTAAAACAGCAAGGATATTATCCTAAACTGATTAAAAACATACATAGACTTAACGCGTTTCACGCTCCAACTTAGCGCTTCATCAGAGGTAATATAAAACTTTTTTCCACATCTCATTTATAACACAAAGTATGTCCCAATAGGTTCTTGATTACATCAATCACTTCATTAACAACGAAATCTCATTGGATCAGAAAACTGTCAATCAAAGGCCTCATAAAATTAACTCTCCAGGAGCTAAAAGAAAACAAAAAAAAACAACAAACACTACTACTTTGACTATGCCACCTCCTAGAGGATCACCACACCCATCCCCCGATCTCCCGTCTTTTTTCTTTTTTGGCTATCAATATTTGAAGGTATAAATAATTCCGCCATGTATCAGGAAACCCACATAGTGGTGCTGAAGAGCAGAAAGCCACCAACTACTTGAAAGGAGCCAAGGGCAGGGGCGTAACTAGAATTGATTGGAACCCATAGAAAAATGAGATGAGGCCCCACCACCTAATGATAATAAACTACAAAAGCTGCATAAGTAGCACTGTTTGAAGGTATAAATAATACCCCCATATATCAGGGAACTCACATAGTGGTGCTGGAGAGCAGAAAGCCACCAACTACATGAAAGGATCTATGTTCTTGAACCTAAGTGGGGCCCCTTCAACCTTTGGGCCCAATAGCAGTCACTATGACTGCTCCGTTTATAGTTACGCCCACGGCCAGACAGCAGGAGTGTTGTTGGGTCCCTCTCCTCGTTGCTGTTGCCGTTGCTCCAGTGGTGGCCGCCATGCAGTGCTACACCTCTTAGTGTAGGGACCCACTTAAAAAAGTTTGCTGTGAACTGGCAAGTTGGCTTATGCACTTTGTTCAAATTATAACTAAAGGCCACATGTATGAAAACTGTCTAGGTCTAAAACTCACTCTTTTGCCCATAGTAACCTATGGACAAAAAAGTGAGTTTTAGACCTAAACAGGTTCATATATGTGGCCCTAAGAGTCCCACGTTCATTTTTGTAGACTTTTTGTAGATTTTTACTTAGCAGCAATAGATCAATACACGGCATATGGATCTGTCCATTTTTCTACTATTTAGCAATATCTACATCAGGAAGCTTAGTAGTTCTATGTCTCCACACACAGGCAACAGCTCTGTGTGGAGCCCGGGAGATCAGATCAGCCTTTGAAGCCACACCCCTTTTAGTCCTGCCTTCCAAAACTTTTAACATGAGCAAAGAAGCAGGGGTTGTGCGCAATGGCTGGGAGCAGAGGCATTAATAGAATTCACTGGGCCCCTTGCAAAATGAGATGGGTCCCCACCACCTATTGACAACAAACTAAAACAGCAGTATAAGTAACAAAAATTGAAGGTATAAATAATACTGTCATATATCAGGGAACCCACATAGTACAGCTGGAGAGCAGAAACCCACCAACTACTTGAAAGGAACTAGATCAGATGACCAAAGGGGTGTGGCTTATTTCAGGGCAGCCTTTAAAGCCACACCCATCCTGCCTTCCAAAACTTTTAAAGGGGTTGTCTCGCTACAAGGATTGCTTTTTATGTTAAAGATCTTGAAAAAACAAGTCACTTTGCAATATGTGTCCATTAACAGTGTCCTACCTATTCCTTGATCTCCCCTCTTGTAAGGGCTGCATCAGGTCGCTATAGGTACAGACCTGTTTGATCTCTCCTGATAGGCTGCCAGCACTGGTTGCTATAGCTACAGACCTGTTTCGATTTATCCTGATAGGCTGCCAGCACTGTTTGCTATAGCTACAGACCTGTTCGATCTCTCCCGATAGGTGCCAGCAACTGGTTGCTATAGCTACAGACCTGTTCGATCTCTCCTGATAGGCTGCCAGCACGGGTTGCTATAGCTACAGACCTGTTCGATCTCTCCTGATTGGCTGCCAGCACTGGTTGCTATAGCTACAGACCTGTTCAATCTCTCCTGATAGGCTGCCAGCACTGGTTGCTATAGCTATAGACCTGTTCGAGCTCTCCTAATAGGCTGCCAGCACTGGTTGCTATAGCTACAGACCTGGCTTCTACCGCAGCCTAGTGGAAGCCAGTAAACACGCCCCTGAATTCAAAATGAAATCAAGAAAACAGGACTGAGGTGAGATGAATCAATATAGTGAGACAACCCCTTTAACATGAGCAAAGAAGCAAGGGGTGTGCACAAGGATTGGGAGGGAGGAAGCACTGCAAAGGATCCTGGGGCTTATAGTTTTACAGGGCAAAGGGAGACAGTGTTAAAGAGGAAATGCTGCAGCTCAGCTCCAGTGAAGGGAGGCTACATACAGCACAGGAAAAACACAACCTGGCACAGAAAACATCCTGGGGAGATGAATGAAGAATCGTGCAAGCTATTTAAGAAAATAAATACTAAACATAAAAATGCAGTAAAATAATAATATATCCTGTATGTCTCATATTATCATTAATAAAAGAATAACAAAAGACAATAAACATACCAAAAACTAGAGCCTGCAGAGGTTTGCCCACCCAGTAGTATATAAAACATCACTCAAATATGTATTTATTGTGCCAGAAGGTACAGCATAAAAACAACTAAAAGAAGTCTTAGAGTATGTTCACACGGCGCATAGTGGCATGTACTGTGTGCGTCGCAATACGCCAAGCATTGTAGAAGTACGTGCTGGCCAGTGCGCACTTCTAAAAAACTCTCTACCGTCTCCCATTGACTTTCACTCTCTCCAGTGCGTAAACACAGGGAAAAATGGACATATCAACTGTTTTCCCCGCCGCATATTGTATGCCGGGGTAATGTTGGGTATTCAAAGGTCTGAATGAGAGCAATGAATTACCTTAATTACCTTAACGCCATGTGAACATACCCTAAAATACCTGACAGCAGAGGAAGTCAATCCATAGCAGTACATATTAAAGCATACATGCCAACTCTCCCGCTTTTGGCCGGGGGGTCTCGCTAATGGGGGTCCCCCCCCCCCCCGCCACCCCGGCAGAGTCGGTGAACCTCCCGCCGCCAGCAGGCAGCGGGGGTTCTTTGAATGGCCGCGGCGCCAGAGTAGTGTCAGGACGCTACTCTGGCGCAGTCGGGCCGTTTCTACAGGCGGGTGAAGCGGCTGCAGCGGCCGCTCACCTGTCCGGAGCGTCTCACTTTGCAGGGAGGAGGCAGGAGGGATCGTTCCCTCCTCCCTTCTCCCCTGTATGTACAGCACCGGTTTGCGCTGTACATACAGATCAGCGTCGCAGGGGGTGTGACACGCGGCTGCACTCACTCCCCTGCGACGCTGAGAAGATCGGCCGGGAGATGTCCGGAGCTGCAGGAGCCTGGTGAGGTAAGTGGCTTTTATTATTTTATTTTTATTAGCTATAGGGGGGCACTACCTGGCTACAAAGGGGGAAACTACCTGGCTACAAAGGGGCATCTACCTGACTACAAAGGGGGCATCTACCTGGCTACAAAGGGGGCATCTAGCTGGCTACAAAGGGGGCAACTACCTGGCTAACAAAGGGGGCATTACCTGACTACAAAGGGTGCAACTACCTGGCTACAAAGGGGCATCTACCAGACTACAAAAGGGGCATCTACCTGACTACAAAGGGGGCATCTACCTGGGTACAAAGGGGGCATCTACCTGGGTACAAAGGGGGCAACTACCTGGCTAACAAAGTGGGCAACTACCTGGCTAACAAAGTGGGCACTACCTGACTACAAAGAGGGCTCTACCTGACTACAAAGGGGGCATCTACCTGACTATAAAAGGGGCATCTACCTGACTATAAAGGGGGCATCTACCTGGCTACAAAGGGGGCAACTACCTGGCTAACAAAGGGGGCATCTACCTCGCTACTAAAAGGGACATCCACCTGACTACAAAGGGGGCATCTACCTGGCTACAAAGGGGGCATCTACCTGGCTACAAAGGGGGCAACTATCTGACTACAAAGGGGGCTCTACCTGGCTACAATGGGAGCTCTACCTGGCTACAAGGGGGCTCTACCTAGCTTCAAAGGGGGCTCTACCTGGCTTCAAAGGGGGCTCTACCTCGCTACAAAGGGGGCTCTACCTGGCTACAGAGGGGGCATCTACTTGGCTACAAGGGGGCATCTACTTGGCTACAAGGCGCATCTACCTGCCTGTAAGGGGCACTACCTGGTTATAGGGGGCTACAACCTGGCTATAAGGGCACTGGCTAGAGGGGGCATCTACCTGGCTTTCTTCCAAAGCTGTGATGCAGTTAGGTGGAGTGGGTGTGGCTTTTTGAAGGGACGTGGCACACCAACAAGTTGGGCGTGTCCATACAAATTTTTTGCCGCGGCACTCCAGATCCCTTGGGTTACCATTTTTGGTCTAGCCCCTTTCTTACAATTTCTATTGGCAGTGCCGTTCCTGTTGTGGCTGTACTTTGTTGCACTCGTATTACAATTCAAATTGGATCAGAATGGGTATTATCACTCTTTGGGGAGAGCACCATATAAATGTGTGGGGATTTGAAGATTGTCTATTTGCAACCCACTAAATATCTGCATATCACAATGCATTATGGGAAAATAGCTAGAAGCTCAAATTGGCTGTAAGACAACTGCAGCAGGAGCCTCCCCCCCCCCCCCCCCTATCCTAGGATAAAAAGATTTTTATTGGTTAAGCCTGGACACTCTGGTGTTCCCCAGTCAAAAAAATTTAACAGATGAGCAGGAGATTAAAGGGGTTTTCCAAGACTTTAAAAAACCTCCCTACCTTCTCTGCACTGTGCTAAAATAAAAAATGAACTTATACTTACCTCTCCCATCACCACCGTTGATACCAGAGCTCCGGTGCTGACCCTCCCCAGTCTCTCACTGATGATGTCATGTTCATGGATCACATGATGCTGCAGCCAATCACTGACCATGCTGTACATGCAGGCAATAGATTGATTGTAGCTTCATGTGATCTATGAACATCATAAGTGAGGGCCTGGGGGGCGGGGCTTTGCCAGCGCTGAGACGATGGTGATGGCAGAGGTAGGTATAAGTTCATTTTCTCTTTTAGTGCAGAGGGAGGGAGGTTTCTAAAAGTTTTGGACAACACCTCTAAGTCCTGTCTTATCTGCAGGATTTGTAGAAAACTGTAATGTACAGAAAGTCCTGTAGACTGACAAAGAGTAGGGGCGAGATGACCTCATTTTTATTACACTCTTTCACTTGCAATTTGGTGTTGTTCTTATACGTAACATTGGTGTTACATGGAGGGGAAGTTAAAGAGGACCTGTGACTTCTCCTGACATGTCTGGTTTAGTAGATCTTGTATTATTGTACAAGTAGTTCCCAACATACACCATTCCGACTTATATGTGTCCCCTAGTTACAAACGGAGAGTTATGGGGTATTTTGGCAATTGTAGTTCCATGTTCCACAGCAGATAGTAGCTATGGAATGACAAGTTCCAGCATGCCACAGTAGCACATGAGGTGAAAATGAGGTCAAGTCTTCTTAAGGGTATGTTCACACAGCTTATTGCGGCGTGTATAGTACGCACCACAATATGCCGTGTGTTTTGGAATCATGCGCATAATTTCAAAGCACTGGAGGAGGGGGGGAGGGGCGGCCGGGTGCTGACCCCTTTGCATGTATTGTCAGCGGCGCGTAATCGCCGCTAACAATTGACATGTCAATTCTCCCCCCGCGCGTACAATACAATCGTATTGTAGGCGCGGGGGGACGACGCTCTATGAGAGCTATGAATTGGCATATTTGCGGCGCGCATTTCGCCATGTGTAAAGCTCAATACACGGCGAAATGCGCGCCCAAATACGCGGCTAAATAAGCCGTGTGAACATTCCCTAAGAAAGGGCACAGACAGCAAAATAAATGTAAAATCCCTTCCCTGCACTATCCAAAACTAAAAAAAAATATTTTGTTCTGGAGTAACACTTAATAAATATACCGCCCAGGGCTGTCGAGTCGGAGTCGGAGTCGTGGAGTCGGTCGGAGTCGGTGGCTATTTTGCATGAGTCGGAGTCGTCATAAAATGGACCGACTCCCAAAATATATAATAAGTTGGTCCAGTTAGTTCGATGCAAAGAGGAATTGGGTCCGACCAGTGCTGCTGCTCCCATCTCTTCAGCCTCATCACATGAGAAGTGTAATTGATGACATGGAGCAGGTAAGGCGCTGCCCCAGGGGAAAGATTCCGCTCCCATAGCAAACAGATTTCAGCTAAATTTTTCACCTGCTTTCAAAGAAGTAGAAGAGTTCAACCAATCATCAAAACTGACTGTGGCTGAGGCAATTCCTTTATACCCTGACAATGTTAGAGATGTTGCCCCTGTGGTTATCGTTTTGCCCCCAACCCAAGTTAGTGTAGAGAGGCCGTTCTCTAGCCTGGAAATAATGAGATCAGATGTGAGGTCATGTATGCAGGATCTGATGGAGGCAATACTATTTCTCAGAACAAATTCAAACACTTCACAAATGTTCCTGCAATGTTTTTTGCATATTTACAATCTTTTTGTGTTCTAAAGTCATATCCAATAAATATATTTTACTCTGACAAGCAAAATGCTAACAATGGTTTGAACTTGTGACTTTCAGGCTCCATATCTCACCATCTACTACAGCTTTGTACATGAGGCTACTGTAATTTTATATACAGTCATCTTGCCTATCTTATACATAAATTTGACTTGCAAGTATTTAGCATCTGCTTAGTTATTGTTTTGCTCCTAAAAAATCAAAATGTTAATTTTTATTATTTTCTTAGTATTTGGGAAATCCACCTTTGGCTTTCAGCACGGCCTGAATCCTTCTGGGCTCTGGATCAGATTCAAGCACATCTTGACTAAAATCTGATCCCAGGTCTCTTCTACACATTCCCAATGTTGGTGCAGACTGGACTTGGATACAAATACAGCTTTTTCTTCAACTCTACCCACAAGTGTTCAAAAGATCAAAACATTGTTACCCTTTTGCTTGTCAGTGTCTGTTCTTCCTAAATAGCTTGATTATTGTATCATAAGGTGATAAACAGCCTGATGTTACCATTTTACTACAGTAAAGTTATTACTTAAACATGCGCCATGTATGAGTGAGTCAGGAGTCGGAAGTCGGGAGTCGGAGGTTCGGGAAATTGAGGAGTCGGAGTCGGGGCTTCGGCTTGCCGATTCCACAGCCCTGCCTGTTCCGACTTTCATTCAAATTCAACTTAAGAACCTACAGTCCCTATCCTGTCCATAACATGAGGACTACCTGTATTTAGAAACTCATGTATTACTGAATCAGTCAAGTGGGTTTACTATTCCAGTTATAAATGGGGTGTGTCCCTGCACACACTGACTGTCAACCCTGATTGGACAATGTCAGACTCTGCAGGGACACAACTCCCAATTGGTAACACCCATCTGACTGATTACCAATCTTCCCATAGATCGCTATGTTGTGTGCTTTCCCCTGTTATTCCTCCTAGAAATTTATTACGAAATAGATTAGTAATGAATTTCTAGGAGGAATAAGGCCATGTTCACACGGCTTAAAATGGGCCGTATTTCGGTCCGTAATTACGCGCCGAAGTGCGCTAATTACGGGCTGAAAACGGCCCATTCATTACAGTAATCCACAGTTCTCATAGAGAACTATGGATAACGTCTCCTCTCCCTGCTCAGCGAATACGCCGAGGGGGGAGATAAGTGACATGTGAATTACCAGCGGCGTATACGTGCCGCTGGTAATGCAAGCAGGGGCGTAACTACCGGGGTATCAGGGGTAGCAGTTGCTACGGGGCTCTGCGGCCCGAGCGTTCAGAGGCAGCGCTGCTCGGTAGTAGCAGGACGGAGCGCCGATCGCTCTGCTCTGTTACTTCCCCCTGCCGGCCCTCTGTGGTCACGTGGGCGCGCGCGGTGACGTCACATCACCGCGCCGCCCGCGCTGAGCACAGAGGCTGCAGAGAGAGCAGCAGAGCGGAGCGAGCGGCGCATCGGGGGAGCGTGGACCGAGGTGAGTAAGTTGTTTCTTATTTTATCTACCCCATATGCCTGCCTATAGCCCCCCATATGCCTGCCTATAGCCCCCCATATGCCTGCCTATAGCCCCCCATATGCCTGCCTATAGCCCCCATATGCCTGCCTATAGCCCCCCATATGCCTGCCTATAGCCCCCCATATGCCTGCCTATACCCCCCATATGCCTGCCTATAGCCTCCCATATGCCTGCCTATAGCCCCCCATATGCCTACCTATACCCCCCATATGCCTACCTATACCCCCCATATGCCTGCCTATAGCCCCCATATGCCTGCCTATAGCCCCCCATATGCCTGCCTATAGCCCCCCATATGCCTGCCTATAGCCCCCATATGCCTGCCTATAGCCCCCATATTGCCTGGCTATACAGCCCCCTATATGCCTGCCTGCCTATACAGCCCCCTATATGCCTGCCTGCCTGCCTATACAGCCCCCTATATGCCTGCCCTATACAGCCCCCTATATGCCTGCCTGCCTATACAGCCCCCTATATGCCTGCCTGCCTGCCTATACAGCCCCCATATGCCTGCCTCTACACCCCTATATGCCTGCCGTATACCCCCACAAGCCTGCCTGTATACCCCCACAAGCCTGCCGGTCTACTTATATGGGGCCCCTTTAGCCACCTAAACCTACCTATATGGCCCCTATAGCCCACCTAACCCCTGTCTACCTGTATGGCTCCCTATAGCTACCTAAACCCTGCCTGCCTATATGGGCACTCTATTGGCTACCTAAACCTTGCCTATTTGGGGCCCCATATATCCTATCTAAGCCCTGCCTGCCTAAATGGGCCCCATATAGCCAGGGGAGCAGGTGCTGGAAAAGGGTCAGGATTCTAAGATATTTGTGTCTAAATCTGCAGGGACAAGTGGTCGGGAGATGTCATCAAGATGGCGGACTGGACCGGATGCAGAACAAAAGAGAAAGTCAACGACTGGTCAGAGAAACGTCACCTGTGAGTCACAAGATGTAACTACACTGTAATCACTTATATGTCTGCAGAGCCTGTGTACACTGCTGTCTACCACTATATGGTCACTGTATGGTGGTTATATACAGTCTGCAGAGCCTGTGTACACTGCTGTCTACCACTATATGGTCACTGTATGGTGGTTATATACAGTCTGCAGAGCCTGTGTACACTGGTGTCTACCACTATATGTCACTGTATGGAGGTAATATACAGTCTGCAGAGCCTGTGTACACTGCTGTCTACCACTATATGGTCACTGTATGGTGGTTATATACAGTCTGCAGAGCCTGTGTACACTGCTGTCTACCACTATATGGTCACTGTATGGAGGTAATATACAGTCTGCAGAGCCTGTGTACACTGCTGTCTACCACTATATGGTCACTGTATGGAGGTAATATACAGTCTGCAGAGCCTGTGTACACTGCTGTCTACCACTATATGGTCACTGTATGGAGGTAATATACAGTCTGCAGAGCCTGTGTACATTGGTGTCTACCATTATATGGTCACTGTATGGGGCTAATATACAGTCTGCAGAGCCTGTGTACACTGGTGTATACCAATATATGATCACTGTATGGGCTAATATACAGTCTGCAGAGCCTGTGTAAAACTGGTGTTACCTACACTATATGGTCACTGTATGGGGCTAATATACAGTCTGCAGAGCCTGTGTACACTAGTATATACCACTTTATGGTCACTATATTATTATATATTATTATTATTAGACAGTATTGGTCTTTGTGTACTGATCAGTAATAGTGTAGGGGTATTATTCAGTCACTATGTGGTGGTAATTTTGTGGTCGTGTTTCTGGTGGTATAAATCAGGTCCTTATGTAATAGCGTTATTGGTAAAAGCTGGTCTTAGTATAGTGGGATTTGATTGGTAGCAATATGATGGTGCGATGTAGGGTGAGGTATTTGCCCCTTGTATTATCTACATTATCTAACAGCATGTCCTGGTACATGGTCGTGGTCAGGGAGGGTGGGGGGGCCCATCCAAAAGTTTGCTATGGGGCCCTGGCTTCTCTAGTTACGCCCCTGAATGCAAGTCAATGGGCCGGCGTAGTCCCGCCCCCCCCCCCCCCCCCGCTCCCGCCCCGCCCCCGTCCACACGGCGTAATTACGTCCCGCAGTTAAGCCGTGGGAACATAGCCTAACAGGGGAAAGCACACAACATAGCGATCTATGGGAAGATGCTCCAGAAATACTATTTCGTGGGGAACACTAGTATTTACTAAAACAGAAATGTCATGAGCGGACATAGACCCTCTTTAACAAATACTGTGAATAGAGCAATAATTAGAGGCAGCTATAAATAAATGTTGGTAATCCCATTTGAATCCCAGTTTGTGGGTTCTTGTAAGCTCTGCCTCGGTTGTTTCTGGGAATTCCCTAAAAACATACAGAAATACCCATTTTAAACACATTAAAGGGGTGTTCTTATTTCACACATTGGCAACATATGTAGGTTGTGGCTCCCACCAAGGCATCCTCAAACTGGGGCCCTCCAGCTGTTGGGAAACTACAACTCCCATCATGCATTTATATAATCTATGGGAATGGGAACAGTGGGGATGATGGGAGTTGTAGTTTCCCAACAGCTGGAGGGCTGCAGTTTGAGGATGCCTGCCCCACCTCTGGGACCTGGATCTATCTCAAGAATGAGCCCTTGAAAGTTTCCATTCAGAACCGTGAATAGGTTGCACTTCTGCATGACTCTCCATTCTGTTCTATGGGCGTTCTGAGTGCAACTTAACACACTGCTCACCTTTATTCAGAATTCCCATAGAACAGAATGGAGAGTTGTGCACAAGTGCGACCTGCTCTCAGTTCTGTACAGAGACTTTAGGCCCGTTCTCAGGATAGGTCCCAGAGGTGTGACTCCTCCACCTATCACACATGAATTGCATATCCTATCGATCTATTCAGGCTGTGGGGTTCTACAGCAGGGACTGACATTTCAGCTCTGCTATACCCTAGCTTCAGGCTCACACTTTATGTTCAGGCTGTGGGAGGTTCTACAGCAGGGACTGACATTTCAGCTCTCCCCCACCCAGCTTCAGGCTCCCACTTCCTGTTCAGGCTGTGGGTGGGTTCTACAGCAGGGACTGACATTTCAACTCTGCTACATCCCAGCTTCAGGCTCACACGTTCTGTTCAGGCTGTGGGTGGCTCTACTGCAGGAACTGACATTTCAGCTCTGCTATACCCCAGCTCCAGATTCACACTTTCTGTTCAGGCTGTGGGTGGTTCTACTGAAGGGACTCACATTTCAGCTCTGCTATACCCCAGCTTCAGGCTCACACTTTCTGTTCAGGCTGTGGGTGGTTCTACTGCAGGGACTGACATTTCAGCTTTGCTATACCCCACCTTCAGGCTCACACTTTCTGTTCAGGCTGTTGGCGGTTCTAGGCAGGAAGTAATAGAAGCGCAATCTTGGTACACCTTTGTGCATTATCAATATAATTCAGAAGGGTGTACAAGCGAACGAGCCCTGACTGGTCATATATGCTAGGTGGACTACAAGAAGAAGTGTAAAAATAAAAAAAGTTTTAGAAAGAAAACATTACAAGTTCAAAACACTGCCTTTTTACCATTTTACAAATCAAGAACCCAAAAAATAAAAAAGTTACACATAATTGGTATCGCCGCATGTGTAAAAATCTGATCTGTTGAAATATGGCATTAATTATTCCATACGCTGAACACCGCAAAAGATAAAAAATACCAAACACCATAATTGTGGTTCTTTGGCCATTTCATGTCCCCAAAAAATTGGAATAAAAAGTGAACATAAAGTTGCGTTCCAAATGTACTCCAAAATGGTACCAATAAAAAGTTCACTTCAGCTTGCAAAAAATTAGACTGTCACTTAGGTCCATAGGTGGAAAAACATTGCAGAAAATGGCGCTGCAGTGCCGATAAAAAATAGAGAATTTAAAAATTTTTTTTTATTAAGTACTAAAACATAAAGAAAATCCTATATATTTGTCCTCTCCGGAATTGTACCGACCTGCAGAATACAGACAACACATCCTTTATAACAATGACTGAATAGCCTAAAGACAAAACTTCCTCAAAAATGGCACAAATATTTTTTTTTCACATTTGACCATACTTAGGGCGACATGTATGAATTCGATTTTTGTTTACTTGGCGCCGACACTCCCGTTTTTTGGCGCATTACATAGAGCTTAGTGCGCCAAACTTCGCTCAAAGTTTGGCTCATTACATTCTATGCCCATACAAAGTTTGGCGCATTAAGCCCAATGTACTGCGCCAAACTTTGTATGGGCATAGAATGTAATGAGCCAAACTTTGTATGGGCAGAGTGTAATGCGCCGATCTTTGAGAGACGGGTAAAGGCGCTTTGAAGTGAATTATTACATCTCATATTCAGTGTATAATGCCCCGGAATGTATGAAAGTGGTTTTTGTGCAATTAAAAATGGAGTCTAAAGTTCAATGCACCTCGCATTTGTGTTTGGCGCATAATGAAACTTTGGCGCATTAGCAATGCACCAAACATGTATAAAGGCTATAGATTTTATATGGTTTGATAATTATTAGAATCATCCGTCTCTCAAAGTTCGTCTCATTACACTCTATGCCCATACAAAGTTTGGCGCATTACATAGAGCTTAATGCGCCAAACTTGTATGGGTATAGAGTGTAATGAGACGAACTTTGAGAGAAGTTTGGCGCACTAAGTTCTATGTAATGCGGCAAAAATCTGGAGTGTCGGCGCCAAGTAAAAAAAAATCGAATTCATACATGTCGCCCTTAGAATTTTTTTTCCAGTTTCCCAGTACATTCTAGTTTATGGTCAAAGGCAGCACCAATAAAAAGTACATCTTGTCCCGCAAAAAACAAGCCCTCATGTGTTTATGTAGATGGAAAAATATAACTATGTAACCCTAACCCTAAATTAGAGTTCAGGTTTTCACAGTGTTTTAGGGGATATTTACATTTCAGTGTCACTCCCGTTCCCGTGTTGTTCACAATGAGGCATCTCTTCTGGTGCAATGTCCATGTCATTTCAGATGTCACGTCCAGCTTCTCTATGTTAGTCTATGTTATGAGAACCTCGGACATGACGCGCAATGTTCAAGGTTACATCCGACATCACTTCCGGTTTCCACATGAGGAGGGACGTAAGAAAAGCATTTGGTTTTTTTCACATTTGACCATACTTAGAATTTTTTTTCCAGTTTCCCAGTACATTCCATATTACGGTCATTGGCAGCACCAATAAAAAGTACATCTTGTCCCGCAAAAAACAAGCCTTCATGTGTTTATGTAGATGGAAAAATGTAACTATGTAACCCTAGCCCTAAATTAGAGTTCAGGTTTTTACGGTGTTTTAGGGGATACTTACCTTTCAGTGTCACTCCCATTCCCGTGTTGTTCACAATGAGGCATCACTTCTTCTGCAATCTCCAACGTCATTTCCGATGTCACGTCCATCTTCTCTATGATAGTCTGTTATGAGAACCTCGGACATGACGTGCAACGTTCAAGGTTACATCCGACATCACTTCCAGTTTCCATATGAGGAGGGACGTAAGAAAGCGTATTTTTTTTTTACATTTTACCAGTACGTTCTGTTATGGTCAATGGCAGCACCAATAAAAAGTACATCTTGTCCCGCAAAAAACAAGTCTTCATGTGTTTATGAAGATGGAAAAATAAAAAAAAGTTCTGGCTCTTGGAAGGCGGGATGGGAAAATACGAACATTGCAATAAATGATGACCACCCGTCGTTGAAGGGTAAATTACCTAAAAGTACATTAATGGAGGCCCACACATCCCTAAACCACAGAATATCAAAGTAAAGCGCAAACAAGCCTCTTCGACCTTGGCAATTTCATACACTGAGTGTTTTTCAATCGCCGGAGGTGTTTAGGCTTGATATGGAATGGCCCAACCCCTATGGAATCTGGTGGAATCTTTTCCCATGTAATTCCACATCCAGCCCCAGCTATTAGACCCTCAAAATAAAATAAGCATGCCTATAGTTTGTTATGGTCTCGTGTAAACCAGCAGTTGAAACATTTGGCTGGTTACACAAGACTTTCGAGGGAAGGAGGTTGAAAAGGTTGTCGTGACCACTAATGGAGGCCGGCAGGACCGTGGAGGAATGCTCTAAATTCCCATAATAAACAAGCGTAGGCAGCTCCACCGCAGTAGTCAAACTTGTCATTCAAAGTCTAGAGCGTACACAGAGGTCGGAGATTTGTATAGAGAATGATACAATGCAGTCACGCTCGGCTGAGCTGTCGTTGCACTTGCAGATTTTCTATTAAAGGGTTGTTGGTTCTTATTTCATTCAAGGTGATTGAAAACAAATGGAAGAATGTAAAGATGCGACTATTGACTTAGTGCAGCACTGTCAACAGAGCGCCACTGTACGGTGTAATACATGCAATCCTGCTGTGTCTCAATGGAAGGTTTCATCGAGACACCAGATTTTTAGGACTATAAGGGCATGTCCCCACGGCACGGGTTTGCGGCCGGTTTTTCAGACGGTTTTTCGGTTTTGCAGACCGTCTGAAAAACCGGCTGTAAATGAGCACACGGGCTCCTATGGAAAACCTGTGCAGCAGTCCCCACTGCACGGCTTTTCCGCCCGCGGGCCGTCCGAAAGGCATTGTGCTTGCACATTCTTCCGTCCGGTTTTCGGATGGAATATGAACGTGTCAATGTGAAGGGGGAGGGCTTTTCTCTGCTCACCGCGGAGAAAAGCCGTCACCCCCCACCCGCCCCCCCACCCGTGCGGCCGTGAGGACGGCACACAAACCGGACAAATACCGGTCGGATAAACCGACCGGTATTTGTCCATTGCCGTGTAAACGGGCCCTAAGACGTAACCAAGGCTTTAGAGGAGAAAAATAGGGAAAAAATTTGAAGGAACAAGCACGGCCTGAAGTGTAGCTTTTATTGGCACCATTTTAGGATAGATGCTACTTTTTGATCACTTTTTATTCCAATTTTTTGGGGATATAAAATGAAAAAATCTACCCAAAAATAGGAGGACGATAGTGTCGTTCCTGATTGACACCAAAATTAGAAAATAAGCCGAAAAATAGGGTGTAAATCTAAAACATAACTTTTATTATTAGTAATGTCTAAAACAACAACTAAAAACTTGCTGAAATCCTACTATATCTACTCCAAAGAATATATAAATAGCAGCAATGACAAAAAGTGTAAGGAGAGAAAGTGTCTATACAAGGTGTGCAAGCAATAAATCAATGACAGGCCCTAGGAGTGAACTCTAATAGCCCCTACTTGACCTGTTAAGGCCCTATAAATAAGGGTTATACGGGGTAATCGTCCCTAATAGGACGACCCTGTCCCTAGCACACACTTATCCCCACACTACAATAACATGTACCAAGAAAATCCAGACATGACATGTTTCAGTTTGCTCAAACTCTTCAGGGGACAAATATGGATATGAAATGACCAAAAAAACCACACTTTTGGCGTTTTGGAATTTTTTTTCTTCTATGCTGTACAGCCTATGGGATAATTGATGTTATATTTTAGTAGATTGGACTTTTATGGACATGGCGATACCTATTATGTGACACTTCATGATTTTTTCATTTGTAAAAGGGCAAAAGGGGATGATTTAAACTTTTTTTTTTACTTTAATATTTAGTCCCCCTAGGTACTTGATCACTATGGGGCACAATCCCTTGTCCTATATACAGAAGTAGCATTGTACTGCTGTACATAAGATTTTCACATATTACACCTATTTTTCCCTAAAATGAGGACAATTAGCTTCTAACTCATGTGTTTTTTTTTTGCCTTCCTCTGGGTCAACACTAGGGCGCAATAGTCTGAACTGGATGGACGTCTGACTTTTGTTGGCCTTACAAACTATATAACTATGTAACCCTAGGTTTTCATGTTGCTTTACCTTTCAGTGTCACTCCCATTCCCGTGTTGTTCACAGTGAGGCATCACTTCTGCTGCAATGTCCAACGTCATTTCCGATGTCACATACAGCTTCCCTATATTAGTCTATATTATGAGAACCTCGGACATGACGCGCAATTTTCAAGGTTACAAACTACATCACTTCCGGTTTCCATATGAGGAGGGGCGTACGAAAAGCGGAAGTGATGTTGGACTTCGCACGGAAGATGAGCCAGGAGCGACATTGTAGACTAGAAGTAAAGCTTAGTTAACCCCTAAAAAACTTCAAAAACCCTAGCCTGAAATTAGAGTTTTGGGCAATTTTTGGGCAAAACTTCGATGTGGGCCATAGGTGACCTTGACCCAAATCTGAAGTGCAAAACTACCTATTAGATATATGTAGGTTAAACCAAGTCTATCTATTATGTTATTGATGTTTTTGTTCCTTCAGCCATTTCAAATAGAGCAAAGAGCTGTGACTTCTTGGCCCCAGTGCAAAATCTATAGCAGGGCCCCCAATTATCATGTTCTATTTATAATACCAGTGACAGAGGAGCCTTTGGGCATCAGGGCCTGGGTGTGACTGCTACTTCTGCACCATCCCCCCTCTATAAATGCAGGCAACCTGGGAAAGTTTTCAGAAGTTGAAAGTTGGCATTGTCAAAACATCACATTACTTATGGATTAAGAACTGCTTGGGACAGGCTTATCTGAGGGAGAGAATCCTCCGGAGGGTCCAGAGGATTATTACATTGTAAAGGGGTCCTGTCACGCATTGGAAAAATGATCAACTTACAATAAAAGGTAAAGGGGTTCAGTCATGCATTGGAAAAAGGGTCAACTGACCATTTAAAGGTAAAGGACCCAGTCAAGGCATGGCAAAAGAACCATCTGAGCATTGAAGGTAAAGGGGACCAGTCAAGGCATGGCAAAAGAGTCAAATGAGCATTAAACGTTAAGGGGAACAGTCAAGGCAAGGCAAAAAGGACAACTCACCATAAAAAGTTAAAGGGGCACAGTTAATCCATGGCAAAAGAGTCAACTGAGCAGTAGACCTAAAGGGGACCAGTCAAGGCATGGCAAAAAGGTCAACTAACAAAAGATAAAGGGGCACAGTTAAGACATGTCAAAAAGGTCAACTGACCATTGAAAGTTAAAGGGGCACAATCAAGGCATGGCAAAAGAGTTAGATGAGCATTGAAGGTAAAAGGGACCAGTCAAGGCCTGGCAAAAGTGTTAGAAGAGCTTTGAAGGTAACAGGGAGCAGTCAAGGCATGGCAAAAGGGTCAACTGACTACTGAAAGTTAAAGGGGCACAGTCAAGGCATGGCAAAAGGGTCAGATGACCATTAAAGAGCCTCTATCCCTAACAAATGAAAAGTTCTCTAAATTTGTCCCCTGGTGGCTACTCGTGAGCTCACCTTGATCTGTTTGTGGTATTATTTTGGTATACTATATAACACTATTTGTATCCTGTATGGTGATTTCATATGTTCACTATGTGATACGATATAGTAATTATATAGGGACTTTTTAGGCAGTGAGGGGCCTCCACACCTGTTCTACCATGGACTTCCACAGTCCATAACCTGGCAATGGGCTTCTCCTCAATAAGGTCTATCAGGAGAGCATTCATATTTGCAGATAAAATGATAGACAAGACACTTGCTAATGTTTTTTTTTCTTAACATGACATGGACCATGTTTGAAATACAGATTTTTGAATTTTTAGCAGGAGAACATGGCAAGGATGTTGGCATATGTGGTGTTTATTGATTTTCATTAGCGGAGACCCATGCTGGATGTTGTGTTCCACTTTTGCTAACAGAATGGGACATGGGAAAGGGATAATGTTGCTCTATCAACATAAGATGCTGATCTACTCAACTCCCAAAAATACATGCATGGTTTTTATACTTTTTGTTATATACCCCAAAGCAGAGCACCCTCTAGTGATCGTGGCCCATTGACCTTACACCTCTGCCATTTATTGCCTATTTCGATCTGCATGTAAGCTGAGTATAATGGAATAAAGAGCATAGGCTGCATTAGGAGACCCAGAACAAAGCACTATTTAGTCCATGTGACAATCAATAAACTGAACGTTCCTTTCCAAAATATTTTTTCTCTTTTCTAGAACGTAGACCTGAAAACAGATACATTGGGAACTCTTAGATTTTCCATTTAAGCTAATCCAGACTTCCTTAAATACACAAAGTGCAGCATAGAAAAAGGTCTGTCGATCAATTAATTCATGAAGAACTTTAATTGTGAATTAGTAGGCGGCCAAGTTCAGCTGCTTCTCTTCTCAACCTCCAGAAGCTGTCGTTCAGCCAAGAACAGAATATACATATGTAGAAGTAACAGAAGATCCTGAGCCAGCAGCTTGTAGACTTTTACAGAACAAGCAGTAACAGAGCGTGTTACCGTAGGCCAGGCAATGCTGTCTGGCAGCAAGAAGGGTGACAGTCAAGACATGAAAATAGGGTCAACTAACAAGTGAAAGATAAAGGGGCACAGTCAAGGCATGGCAAAGGAGTCAACTGAGCATTAAACCTAAAGGGGCACAGTCAAGACATGGCAAAGGAGTCAACTGAGCATTAAACCTAAAGGGGCACAGTCAGGGCATGGCAAAAGAGTCAACTGACCATTGAAAGTTAAAGGGGCACAGTCAAAGCATGGCAAAAGGGTCAACTGAGCATTGAACCTAAAGGGGCACAGACAAGACATGGCAAAGGAGTCAACTGAGCATTGAACTTAAAGGGGCACAGTCAAGACATGGCAAAGGAGTCAACTGAGCATTGAACTTAAAGGGGCACAGTCAAGACATGGCAAAGGAGTCAACTGAGCATTGAACTTAAAGGGGCACAGTCAAGACATGGCAAAGGAGTCAACTGAGCATTAAAACTAAAGGGGCACAGTCAAGACATGGCAAAGGAGTCAACTGAGCATTGAACTTAAAGGGGCACAGTCAAGACATGGCACAGCAGTCAACTCATCAATAAACCTAAAGCGGCACAGTCAAGGCATGGCAAATGGGTCAACTGATCATTGAACCTAAAGGGGCACAGTCAAGGCATGGCAAAAGAGTCAACTGAGCAGTAAACCTAAAGGGGCACAGTCAAAGCATGGCAAAAGGGTCAACTGAGCATTAAACCTAAAGGGGCACAGACAAGGCATGGCAAAAAAATCAACTGAGCATTGAACGTAAAGGGGCACAGTCAAGTCATGGCAAAGGAGTCAACTGAGCATTAAACCTAAAGGGGCACAGTCAAGGCATGGCAAAGGAGTCAACTGAGCATTAAACCTAAAGGGGCACAGTCAAGGCATGGCAAAAGAGTCAACTGAGCATTAAACCTAAAGGGGCACAGTCAAGTCATGGCAAATAAATCAACTGAGCATTGAACGTAAAGGGGCACAGTCAAGGCATGGCAAAAGGGTCAACTAATCATTGAATGGATTGGAATATTCCCAAAGCTACCTATCAGTGGCACAGCTAGAAGGGCGGCTGGCAAGGTATCAAGTGTTTGGTGCCTAGATGGGGTACCCACTAACCACACTGACTTGGTTAGGGTGTTACATACAGCGCTATCTTTTTTTTTTTTTTCAATGAAGGTAAACCTAGCTATGTCTACAGATGTCAATTTGATCGATAGGCTATAAACCCTTAATGTGGAAAAACTGTGGTGCCCGAACGGGGCACAATCTCCCTCGAGAAGGGAGAATAGTTACATGCCAATTACCCCATCCATTTCAAAAAAATTTTCTAAGCACAGCCGGGCCTTTTTGACTCCCAACGCAGTCATATTTTTAAAAATGGATTTTGCCTATGATAGGTGAGGGTTCCAGACACAAGACCCACAGTTATCTAACATTGAAGACATATCCTATCAATATGCCATCAATGTGTGGGATGGAAAATACCCCTTTTACTCTTTTTAAACTGAAATTTGGGGGTGTCCCCAGGGAAAAACCCTCAATGATTTCCCAGTTCCATTTTACATCAATAATATCAAGGGTGTACATAGAACATAGAGGGTCATAATTGGCCCCATCTCTGTTCTTACACATCTGCACTCAGTGTCGGACTGAAGGTTCTTAGGCCCACCAGAGTCAATTATTTTGAGCGCCTACTAGGGGAAATTATTCTGAAAGCCCAATCCATACGGTGGACCCTTAAATTCAACTCCTCTAATGGGCCCAGAAACAACTTTACTGGAAGACCCCCAGAATCAACTCTACTGGGAGGCCTCAGTCCGACACTGAAGACAAAAGGCAGATGCAACCATAAAAAATACATCTTGGAATGGCATAAATGTTGTTTGGGTGAACCCCCCCAAAAAAAGAAATATCTGTCACCTTTAAAGGGCCCCCGACCACGGGGGACTAGTTGCAGGGAAAAAATTTTGCCCAGAGCCCTGAGAAAAACCCGTTTTTGGGGTTTTACAACCATATTCTCCTCAATTTTGAAACCCAAAACCATTTAAATTTTCCCATTTTAAAAGGGGGGTTTTCCCACAAAGAAAAATTTTGACGGGGGAAGCTTGAAAATTTAAAATAAAAACTTTTTTTAAACCTTTTCACATTTTTAAAAAAATTTTCTGGACCATTTTTTTTTATTTAGTTTGCTCCTTTAAAGTGTTTCCTTTGTTTACAGCTCGTTTTCCAGGGGGATACACCGGGCCCGAAGCTCCTCAGTCCGGTCAGACATGCTCAAAAAATCACCTTTTCCTTTCAAGCAGCTACTGATTGTTAAAAACCCCCAGGTGCGTCGTTCGCTCCTGTCCCCCTGTGCCCCCTTAAAAGAAAATTTTTCAAACATTTGCAAAAAAAATAAAAAAAAAGAAACCCAATGAATTTCTGAGCTTAAATAAAGAGAAAAAAAGTCCACATTTTTGGGTTTTTCTACGGGGAAAATTTAAAACCAGGATCCGGGTGAAAAAAAGGGCAAAAACTTTAAAATTTTGGAGCTACATTGTAGCTATTTCACAGCTCTAAGCAAAACACAGCCCTTTCTTTAAACTAAGAGAGGAAAGGCCTGGTGATGTCACCTGCAGGGTCAAAAATTATATAAAATTAAAACAAATCACACACCCCCCCTTCTAGCACACAGAGCTAAAAGAGCGGGAAGCAGGAGGCAAAAAATGAAATTGTGGAAAAAACCCCTTTTAATGGGGCATTTCCCAAATAATTTTTGTTGTGCCTCAGTGTGAGAAAAAAACTTGTGCTAGTGGGGATTGTTCCCCATTAAATATATGTCAGCAGATATGTGATGGAAAAAAACCCCTTTAAAATCTTTTTAAAAAGCATTTTGGTTTTGCCCCTAAAAAGCCCTCAATGATTTCCCATTTTTTCCCTTTTTTTCAAACAATAATAATCAAAAGGGGAAAAATTTGGGAAAAACATTAAAATCCCCCCCCTGGGAATTTACCTTTTGTTTGGGTTTGGTAAAGGGTGGGTATTTTTTTGGGGAAATCATTCCCCAAACTTTCTTACCTCTAAAGCAAATGCCAACTGTTTTTCCTCCTTTTTTGGGAAGAGGAAGAGAACGTGGGAATGGTCATTGATGGGTTCTGGAAAAATTGTGCAACATGCATGACAGAAAAAACAAAGTTTTTGGGAAGAGAGAAAAGGGCTTGGGCTGGGCTTTCCTTTTGGGGACTCATGGGGATTTTTGTATTATTTGAAACTATATAAAAAATCACAAGGAAATGTTGGGGCGGGAAACCGTCCCTAACTTTTTACTGTAAACACCATTTAGAAACAGCTGCATAACCCCATTTATGGGGGCCAAACACCCAGATATCAAGAAGTACATAAGGGGGAAAAAACAAAAAAGGCTTTCTTAATTTAATTTTCGTCCCCTACTGATTTTGAATAGGACACTAACCATCATGAACGTTGTGCCACTTCACAGCACACCGGCCCTTCCCAAAAACCCCCAACCCCCCTTCAGATACTAAGCAAAAACCCAAAACAAGGACTCCCCGTTTGGGCACGGGAAGAAACAAAGGACCAATGTTTTTTTCCCCCTAATCAGGCAAACCCCAAAAAACCCCGGCCCTCCAGCTGTTTGGAAAAAATACAACCCCCATCATTTCCCCCGGTTTTTTAGAAATTTATATAAATGCAAGATGGAGTTTTTTTAGTTTTCCCCCAAAACTGGGGGCCGCATTTTGACGAAGCCTGATGTAGATGGACCATTTTGGAACCCCTTCTCTGTCGTATCAAATTGGTTTTCAGTCAGGTGAAATTATAGTAAATGTGATGGTCCACCTACCAGTTAGACCTGCTATATTTGTTCTCGTCAGCAGTGGTAAACTTGAATATTCTGGACCCACCTTAGATCTATCATAGAGTTATATCAAAGAAGAGCACACTTGGCAATATATGTAAAGCTCAAAACTGGGCATTTAAAAAGGGGTCTACTCACTACAGTGATTAACTTTTACCATGTAGGGAAAAGGGTAAAAAAAAATTTTTACCAAATACATTGCTTTTGTTTTTGCTTTGTTCAAGAAATGAAGTTTTGTCTATGCTGGGTTATTCAATTTCTTTGGTCATGGACACCCCCCCTTTCTTTCTCTTTTCTGATTGCTCCAAGTTGCTGCCAGTAAGTCAGTCTGCCCATGATGTGTCACTCCCATATCGATAGAACAAAAGCTATGTGTATCTAAGTTAATGACAAGCTGTAAGCCTTAGAGCTCTGTAGCCTTGTGCATTACAGATTATAAACTCTTTCACTCATGTTACTGTAACAGGAATACTAGGGAAAAGCAGAGCTGATATGCCAATTACTGTTATAGAACCGCCCACAGCTTGAACAGGAAATAGAGAGTCTGAAGCTGATTGTGGTAGTTAAAAGCTGATGAACAACCCCTTTTAAACCCCCCAAAACCCTAAAACTCCCCCATTGGGCAGGCTTTTCCACAAACATTTCTTTCTTGTCACCTTTATTGGGATTTTTTTCCCAAAAAATTTTTGAGTGTTCAAAAGGGGGGAAAAACAGGAAAAAATTTTTAACCCCTTAAAAAGGGGTTTTCATTCACACAAACAGCTAAAGAGGTTAATTAGGACTTTTCCCCCTTTGGGTGGCCATTAATATTTATCAAAGGGGGGAATTGTGTCCCTTAAAATGACGACTGGTGGGGTCTTAAGGCCCGGCCCCCAACAATAAATTAAATTGGGCCCACCAAAGAATAGCCCGAAAGGTGAAAGTCCTGAAAAAATCCCTCTAAAATGATAAAATTATTTCTACCTGCTGCTGCCTCAAGGGGGAGCTCACAACACATGTACATATACCGCTACCATTAAAGTCACTGGAAGCTATAGACTTTTTAGGAGACTTGTCTGCTTTTTAGGGAGACCATGAGATGTCCCCTATTTCAGAAGATAGATGGACAAATCTGGAGATTAGAAAAGTATGGTCATTATTGAGATTTAATTGATGCAGGGAATATTTGTCAAAGTCCCTTTTTGTGACAATAATTCACACTTTCACTTGAAGTGCTCTAAAGGACACGGCCCTCCTTGGGGAGCACGGAATAATTTGGCCCCCTGTTATTGTAAGCCATGTAAGAGCCTGAGATGGAGACAAAATAAAGCCTCCATTCATTACATACTTTGTGGTGACAGCTCGCTGAGATATCTAACTTCTATTTAAAACTTTCCCCGAAAATTTACAAAAAACCCCCAGGGTTTTAAAAAAGGGGAAAAGTTATTTATTTTTAATTATAGATTTTTGGGAAAATTGTGTGTGGATTTAAGGACACACTCCCAAAAACGTGAGAATAAAAATCTAGCAAAATTTTCCTTTTTAATCGGGGGTCCAATGGTC